>JAXGGA010001257.1:0-132500 GCA_038373865.1 Uloborus plumipes
ATATCAGAAAATTAAATGTTAAAACAAGTATCTTGTACAAAATGATAAAAAAGGACATGTCACTGCTGAAAATTGCACAAAATGTAAGGGTAGTAATTTTAGAAAAATATGAGTAAAACATGCCTATACAAAAAAAAAGATCCTTTTAAGCCCCTAAGTTGGCAAATAAACGAAAAACAATTCAAAGCAGGCTTGGCGTGTCTTAAAACAACTAGTTCATATAAAATGATTTTTCCAAAAAAAAAAAAAAAAAGAATTCATCATAATTGTTCATTTATTTATTTATACATGTCATTTTATGTAAATGACTTCTAATTTTAGCTAAACAATTCAGTTGAAATAAGTGAGCTCTTGTAATGGATTTCAGTACAGTCTGTTCATAGTTTGATAAATTCAATAAAAGAGGTTAACTCTGGCAGCAGAAGAAAAAATATTGATTCAGTTGTATTTTAGCTAGTTGACTAGTTGAAGAGTGATACTTTAAAAGGTTGAATACACCTTTGTTTAAAGAAAAAAAAATTAATCTTTTCTAAAATTAAAAAAATATATTATTCCAAAAATCTTGTGAGATTACTAGTGAAACAAACTGTGTGTGTGAGACAAGATACTTTTTCCCGTACACCCATTCTTAATGTTTATTTTCTTTGTATTAAATAATATTCGTATCTAAATTTTATATTAATTGCAAATTCATTGTGGTTTAAAATATAATGAAACAATGTACAATTAAATACTAATATTAATGTCTTCTTATTTTTAAATAAAATACATTAAAAATATAAGGATTTTTGTCCAACTCCTTAATAAATACTGTAATTAAAGTGTTTAATTCACGAAATAAAAATGAAGAACATTGATTGTTATTTGTGCATTAATTAGTGCATGAAGTCTAACTTTATTATAAACAACCACAATCCATTCCGCAAATTAGAATTTTAGTTAAAAGAGTATCCCCCTTAGTCTAAAACATTTTCAATGTATCAAACCAATATAAAGTATTATTTCGATCCCCGATAACAGAATATCCTGCTTATTAGAATATTTTTAATGGCAAAATGGCTATTCAACTAAGCAGGCTTGACTATTAAAAAAAAAAAAGAAAAAAAACTGGTTAAAACAGAAAAAAACATTGTTTCTCTCTAAAAGAGCTTTTTCTGCCAATCCTGATTAAAAACAACAGTAGTGAGGTATTGAGTTAATGTTTTATATAGACACTTATTCTGTACTCTCACATATGTGAATTAATTGTATCAGAGATAAAATTATACTGAGCGTTGTAGATACAAAACCTTCTAATGCTTAGCAAGTTTAAGAAAAAAACTTTTAAAAAAAAGAAGAAAAAAAAAAAATTGGTGAGATTGAATAATTTTGAATTTGTTTATAATATAATAAAAAAAGCAATATTGAGATTCTCGTCATTAATTCTTTTTTTTTTTTTTTCAAAAATTTATCGTGATCTAAGAATCAACTAGATTTATTGTAGCTACCCGTACTGGTTATTTAAATGTTAGTGAAATTTTAATTGCCTTGTTATATCGTATTTTTAGATACATCATGTTCTTTCATTGTCTCCTGACAAGTTTGATATAACAAGAGGCTACTGCAAACATATATTTTTTCTATCAAAAACAGTATCATTTTACTGCTAGTATTAATTACTAATGCACCCTGTGGCAGAAAGCTGCCGACACGGTGACATTGTCGCAGAATCAGGGAGACTGTGCAGAATGATTTTTGTGATTGGGAGGAAAAAACAAAGGCTACGAAAAAATAATAATATAAAACTGCCACTAGAAAAAAACCTATGAATTTATAGTGTTAATGTTAACATTTTTATAAATATAAACACCTTGTGTTACTGTAAGAGGGTTACATATATATTTATTATTGAAGAATATTCTAGTGTTGCAGAAAGAAATTGGTTCTAGAAAATTTGTCGCACAAAGCTGAAAAAAATTCTGCCACAGGGCTGATGCATGTATTCAAAGGAACTGAAAAATAAGTTGTATGGTAATGTGCCTTCATAGATGTTTTCTAGAAAATGTGTTTTATCTTTATTTTTCTTTCTTTCTTTTTTTTTTTTTCTTGCAAAAAAGTTTCATTTTAGTGCATGTTTGTATGTCTTCCAATCTTGTTAACTTCTAATATTTCTTACAAAAAAAAAAAAAAAAAAAATACAATTTTGTAATTTTTTTTTCCTGTACATTTTAGGCTACCATATCCAGAGTTATTTGGCGGTGTTGTTGCATTTACTAAAGAACAGTTTTCCAATGTAAATGGTTTTTCAAATATGTATTTTGGATGGGGTGGTGAAGATGATGATCTCTATGAGAGGTAGTAATTTTGTGTTTTTAAGTTATTAAATTTTTTTGAGTGAAATGTTGTTATGCTGAATTTTGTGTGAACAAGTTTGTCCTTTTAAAATTCAAAGGATAGGCTTTTGCTCTCAGCTCTTTGTGGGGCTTTTTGCCCAACTGAAATGTTTTTACCTAAAATTTGTGTTCTAGCTTGTTGAATAAATGCCTTTATTTTATCGTGGGATTTTTACCATGGGACTCTTATTGTACCATATACTAAAAGTTTTTTTTTTTAATTATTCATATCTTCAAGCTCTGTTTAGTCAATCATATGTCTCATTGAAGGTGCTAAGATACATTTTAACTACTCCCAAAAATTAATTGGTGAATCTTCAATCTCCTTCTTGGCAAAAATTCTGCTTAAAAACCCATAGAAGAAATATATGTGTGAAAAACATTTTTTTTTCTTTTGTTAATGATAACTTAAAAACATTTTTCTTTTGCATTTGTAACATTCACCTTTTTTAAAGAGAACCCGTAATATGAGTGTTCGTTGATTTGTTGCAATAGTTCATCAATAATTAAAGAATAATAAGAATAATAATTGATTCTTTCGTTTGCCACTTTTAGTTTTGTTTAGAAACATTATGAAAAAAATCTGAATCAAAGTATCAGTAAGTCAGTGCTGAATGAAGTTGCCATTTAAATGATGAAGTTAAATTCTTTATGTTTGTGAGAATTAGAACATAAATGAATCTAATTGAGAAATATCTCTTAGATCTCATTGAATGGTTTGTTGAAAATTTTTGAAATCAAACCTGGTCTATATGAAGCCTGTGGCGACATGAAGCTGACTTTGCGAATTTTTGCGATTCACCAAGCAATTTTATTGTTTAATTAAAACTTTTTGTTTCTTTACATGTATAAAAAGCTTTAGTGGCTTGCTATGTCCATTAGAATCAATGTATTATAAAATCTAAACCTTTCTGCAGATCGAAGGGCAGAACGTTTGGTTTTTTACTGATCATAATTCTTTTCTTTCCGTAATAATTTGTAAATCTGTTGTTGCATATCACCCTGGTCTAGAGCATCTAGACCAGGTCCATGACACCATGTTGCCAGGAGCGCCCCGCATTGAGGTCACGGGAGATCATCCGGACCTCCCAAAAATTTTCCTCATTCGGCACATTCAGACTGACGATTCTGAAAATTTAGGGACGCAATAAAGTTTGATATCTCACGCACAGCACTGATGTTCAAAAATGCCAGGCCCGAGTATTACTTGTGGTAATTTTTTGTTGAGCGCACTGTATTGTTATACCCGAATATATATCGGGAGAAGCTTATTTCAATTTCATCTCTTTGTCAAACCCAAATCTATCTTGGGAAAAGTTAATTTGCGTTTAATGTAATATACAGATTTACTTGACAGTTAAAAGGTTAATGGCGCATCATCCATGTAAATAGCACTTAGAGTTACATGGGAAAAATTTTTTTTTTATTGCTTAATAGGGAGGGGCGCACTTTCGTCTATGTACCGCTACTGCCCCTGTTGTTATTTATCAAAGTTCAAATGTTTTTCAATCATCTGAAGGAAAGATTGAAAATACTTGTTTTTCATTTGTTTTATGTGCTACCTATTTTCTTTATGCATAATGTAACAGTATAAGGTATGGTCGTATTATCATTCGGCACATTTCCGAATTTCATTCGGCAAATCGAGAATTTTCCCCCTCCCAAAAATTTAAGCTCGGGGCGACCCTGTATGTTGCTTAATTAGTTCTACAAGTCCATGCTCCCCCTCACTCCACATCAGCTTTGCTGGGGTGCCAATAAGCAAGTTGCAAGTTTGCCAACAGCAGTTCCTAATACGGACAGCAGTCTTTGGAAAACTCTCTTAGTTTGTAGAGCAGGGCTCTGCATTAAAAAGCCGTCAAGTAATGCCAATATTTTTCTATTAACATATATTTGCATTTTTAAACATATTAAGTTTAAGTTAAAAAGTGGCCTGAACTCAACATGAACTAATTGTTGTTGAGGAAATGATAATTTTTTAACAATACGGAACTCAAAACTAGTATATTTAGGTTTTGCAGAGACAATCCTTGTACATATAGAAAATAATGTGAAAAGGTGTCCCTAGATAAAACGGTTAGAATATGTCCGTTTCACTAAAGAGGTACAAGGCTTTAAATTAACTATGATTACATGGCATCTGACAACTCAGCAAAAGATGTTTAATTCATCATCACAGCAACCATTGTCAAAGCAAGGTACTTCGAAAATGATGTTTCCTTAGAGGACTCTTTGAAAACAGGTTTTAAAAACTTTATGCCTAATAATGGCAATCTATATCGTGTTTTTTACAAAAAATTATATGTTGTTACACTGATGACATTTCAGCTGAAATAGCAGCATTTTATTTAGGCACAATTAACCAATTCAAAGTACAGTCAATTCTCGATAACTTGAATCTTGAGCTACCAAAAAAAAAACACTAGTGTGACTAGTACGAAGTTCAATTTTTCAGTTATTATTACAGAACATGTAAATTTTCTAATTGATGAAAATGTCTGCAATTTAAACTAAAACTAAGAACAAAACCAAGAATAAGAATAAAGCTTTTTTTTAAATTCATATTTCATTCTTGTAGGATAATCCCTTATTTTAACTTGCAATAAAACATTTTGTGGTTCATCAAACAATAAATGCTAAAGCTTTTCACAGATAGTTCTTCAACAATACATTTCTTTTCTTTTTTCGTGGTTCATTTAAACTCTTCATGAGAAACTTAATGATATGTAAATAATACTTTTTATAAAGTCTTATTAATTACAACTGATTAATTCAACTTCTTTAAAAATAATTTCTTTAACTTAAATAATTGTTGTTTCACTGTATGTTTTATTGAGGAAGTCTAACTTTCAGAACAGTTTCTGACTGAGGCACACACAATAAATGTATGTAATTATAATACAGTAAGGGAAACCCCAGGTGTTAGTCCTTCATTGCTGATTGCTTCAACGGTTTTCATTTTGGCTTTCAGACTTTAGGTGATTAAGATAATTAACATGAAATTGAAGAGAAAGGAATCAGGACCAGATGAAATAAAGCTTAAATTATGATAATATTTGAGCTATCAGGCTTTAAACTAACCCAAAATGAATGTTTATTGCTTAGATTTTCAAGGAAGTGGAGATATCTCAAAAAAGAAAGAAAGAAAAAAAAAGTATAAATCTGATATTTGTTTGTAGTGTGAATGATTACTTCCAAGAAACAAAAATAATAAAACTTTTAAATAAAAATAAGAGAAACATAACTATCAGAGAAAAAAGCTTCCATGTCTTTGAAAATTCAGTGAAACGTATCTTACATACTCAGGCATTTTCTGAATCAACAAGACAAATTCTCAGCTTTAGTAATTAAAAATAAAGAAGCTGTAAAATATCTCGAGGATAGGTTAGATTGCAGATGCATTCATACCAATGATATTTTTACTGTTCAGAATTTGACTCATCAAAAAATTTGCTCAAATATTATCTACAAATCACATTACGAAAACATCATTATACTGCCCTTCTAAGCACAAAAGTCGTATCTGCACTTTTTAACAAAATTGAGTTATCGCTACCAGGTGGCTCTTAGTGACGTATTTTACCTAAATACAAAATTATATGGTCATTTGAGAACAGGAAATATTTTTTTAAAATTCTTAAAAAGTATCTTCCGGATCAAATACATGGAAGCGCAAAACTTTAAACAGCAATATCTCAGTTTGAGATCGTCTGCGGATACCACTTTTACGCTTAGCACAGCAGTATACTGCCGTGCTAAGCGCAAAAGTCGTATCTGCAGTGGAACTCAAACTGAGATATAACTCTTTAAAGTTTTGCGCCACCATGTATCTGATTCAGGTGAAACTTTTTCAGAACTTTTTTTTAAATATTTCCCGTTCTCAAATGACCATATAATTTTGTATTTAGGTAAAAATACGTCACTAAGAGCCACCTGGTAGCGATAACTCAATTTTGTTAAAAAGTGCAGATACGACTTTTATGCTTAGCACAGCAGTATAAAGGTAGTATTATAATATTGGTTCATTTACTCTCAGTCATCGGTCTTTCAACATATTTCTTGGCCAATTAACTGCTGAATATAGTGGTACTGCATATTTTGCCATTGCTGTATAATTTTATCAGCAAAAATGTTTAAGAGGCCTTTTCAATCTATGAAAACCAGAAGGTATGTTAATATATTGCAGCAATGTACCATGTATTATCTTAATCACTTTGTTTTTCATTATTCTAATGAGCTTTTTTTTTGTGATTTAAAATATACTTCATATGTATACGTAACAAAAACTGTAGTTCATATTATTCTAATGAGCTTTTTTTTGTGATTTAAAATATACTTCATATGTATACGTAACAAAAACTGTAGTTCATAAAACAAACAACTTATTTCAGAATTCTGAACAAAATAGTTTTCATTTTATTTAGCTGTGTGTTAGCTAATTGCTAAGTATCTGAATCCATTTTCATTTTTTATGCCCTTTCATTGAATAGAAAATGTGTATCAATAATAATTTTAATTATTTTATAGGCTTGTTTCCAAACAGATTAATGTGAGGCGTTGGGCTCCTGAAATTTCAAGGTATACCATGCTGTATCATGCAAAGGAAATTCCTAATCCTGCTAGGTAATATTTACTTTTCTTACTTTACTGGAATATCACCTGTCATGGGATGACAAGTGCAAACTGCTTCTTTATTACAAAAATTTTCTGTAAAATTTGACATGTCAGAATAGGTATTTATGAAAAAGAAATGTTCAACATTGATTGGAAAAAAAATAAACTAAATATTTGAATCCTAAATACCTTTGTGCTTAAAAAATAAAATCAAATAAAAGAACATTAAAAGCACAAATGCACAGGAACACTGCAGACACATGTTTTGGCATTACAAGAAATGTCTTTTTCAGTGCCTAGGGCGGCAAATTTTTGGGGACGGCAAACTTTGTTTCAAGTACACATTTAAAAAAAAAAATGTATTATTCTTAAAAATTAAAATATAAGTATTCAGTCATTTTCCATAGCGAAATCATTTCATTGTCATTTAATAATGGTTACTTTCACACATCTCACAAAAAGAAATTTTTATTGATCGTAGTGTAAAACAATAAATGTGAAAACGGAAAGCAAGTGTTGATGAATTTAAAACAGAAGATGTCATTGCGTTTGGCAATAACTCGTAATTGACTAAAGTTTTTGTGGCATACTAAAGTTTATTCAATTGTTTTCGTAAAGTGTGTTTTCTCTTGTACACTATTGTTATACTTAAAAAATGCTTTTTGTTAATAAAAAGTATTAAGTCTTGGAAGCAAATTAAAATGAGGCATGAGCCAAACTGGATATTAATATAAAATACTATATCTATATAAAAGAAATAAGCTAAATTAAAAATCGAAGAACAAAAAAGAATCTACAAAATATATATTTAAGATATTTTAAATATTTTGTTCTGCTTTTAGGCACATATTACTGAGAACCTCAGCTCAGCGATTGGAAGTTGATGGGTTAAGTACTTTAGAATACAAAATTTTGAAAACTGAACTTAAACCATTATATACTCATATTTTAGTTGATGTCAAACCACGTTAAGAGTGTTGCTGAAAACTATTGCTTGTTAGAGTTTGAAATAAGTCAAGAACATTTTGTTAATCAATATGACTCTGTTGTATGAATCTTTATTTCATCATTTTTTACTGTAAACATAACGTTTTCTGTCTATTTATTCCCGTTGTCTAGGTACATGTGTTGAATGATTTCTTCATTTCAGATTGTTTAGAAAATTGAAACTTCTTGAGATGATCTCAATTAATTTGCTATGGATTTGATTTTTTAAAAAAACGATTTTAAAAATTGTTCAGGAAGGTGAAATTTAAAAGGTGTTCTTAATAATAACCCATACTTATTCACATTTTGCATCAATTGAATTGTTATTTCATTCAGAGTATTATCATTAACATTAAATGTAGATCAATTGGAATCTTAAGTTTGAAACTCTTACTAGTTTTTAAAAGCCCATTTTGTATGAGGTTAATTTAAGTTCCGTTGTAGTTAGTTAATCATCAAACACAAAGCTCATATTTTTTATGACAAATATTTGGAGAAAAAGCATTACAAAAATCTTTTGTTTCAATCCCTATAATCAGCATTTGCATTTAATACAATAATGGAATAAAATTTTTGAATCTTTTTTTTTACTTTTTATTTTTATTTATTTATTTATTTATTTATTTTTTTTTTTGAAAAACTGCAAAATAAATTGAAAAAGTGAAGACTTCAATAACAATTAATTATTTATGAAGTTATTATTTTACAAAAGATGTTTTCCATAACAATATTTTAAAATTTGTAACGCTTGATTTGTAAAGATATTAAAATGAAAATTTTAATTTAATTTATTTCAAGTTTTAAATATTTGTAGGTCTACATTTTATGAACATTTTTTGAGTATTTTTTATATTGTAGCTTGAAGTATAGTTTACGATCAGTATTAAATACATTGTAATTGAATTGCCTTATGAAAATGCATTGACAATTTCTTCTGTGTAACATGAAAAATTGTATATTAATTATTGTGATACTTGTATATGTTTAAATTATTGCTTACCTTTGTCTTCAGTTGTAGTTTGTTGTATATACAATCAAAGTGATAAAAAATCCAAACTGTTTTTGCGTCTGAAACTGTACATAGTTTTAATTGTACATGCAATTTGATGATTAGAGAGGTAAATTGCTTTGAAATTAAAGTATTATATATAGATATATTGACAACTAACACATTTGTTCCGTCCTAGTATATATGTATTTTGTTTCCAATTTCATCAGATTTAGTTGACTTAAAGATAAAACTTTTCTGTCTGCTTTTTTTGTCTGATATTTTACTGTTTGTAAGAAGTAAACTTTTTTTTTCTTGCAGCTATTTGCATTGTGTATAAATGTTTTATAAGACATTAGGTACTGAATGAAATATAATTGAAAAATTTAAATTATTTATCGATTGTTTAGCTTTTATGAAATGTACATGTATGTTATCTAATTGTAATATTTTGGAGAACCACGTTTTAACGTTCTAGACTGGCAATTTTGGTTGTGCTGCTTCCAACTGTACCGTAATTTGGTGTGAAGTCCGATTTCTACAGTACACACGTCTTTTTGATCTTTTTGTTGTGTCTAACCAGTCATAGCACAACAATACATTCACACAAAGAAAGGACAAGGACAGGAGAGAGAAAGTACAACCATGGCCAAGCCAGGATTCGATCCCGTCCCGGTTTTGAATCGTGGCTGGCGCTCTCCATTCTAATCAGAATCTCTTTACCACTATCTAACTTGAATGATCATTTTAACACGATGCATTTTACACTTTTTTTGCTGTTAAACCGTATTTTTTACATTGTATAGATGAAGCATAGTTTTATGTTTTTGATATACCAGTACCAGTATAGATTGTTTTTCATGCATTGATGCTACTTTTTTGAAGTTGCGGTTATTTTTTAAAGGGAAAAAAATCTTCTATTGAATCTATTTCTTCTAGTGTTTAGTTTTAGCATATGTTCAGGATAGCTTTTCAGCATGCAAGTGGTGAAACATCCTGATGCTAAGCAATTTTTTGCGCAGCTCTTGTTGGCCATATTTTTGAAAGTTTGTGCTTAAGTATTGTTCATTTTATAATAATTTTTTCCCACATAAGGAAGAATTTTTTTTTAATTTTATGTTTACTGCAAGGATATTTGTGACATGTTTTTTTTCTTTTTATCAAGAACAATCAATGAATAACATTTCAATGTGACTCAGTTAATTATTTTATAAAATAATTTATTCAAAACTTTATGAAATACTTCATTAAAAACTTTAGATAAATCTTTTTATTTATAAATATTTTATGATTCTTGGCACTTTGACATGAGGATGAATTTGCTGTGATGAAAATTTTCTCAAATATTCTGCTTTCCAACATGATCAGCATTGTAAAGAAGCTTGTAACCACTGTAATAGAAAAATTATCATTATTTTTTTTTTTTATTTATGATTAATCATTTCTATTTTGGAGTAAAAATGTCAATAAAGCTTTTGTTTTGAACCCCATACTTCATTTGGGAACACCCAGCATTGACTAATTGAAAGATAGGTTAATGTTTAAAAGTGTCCAAGCAATTAAAACAACTGAAAAATGAACATAAAATCATTTATTCATTCATAAAAAGATTCATAAATAAATAAACTGAATTTTGCATTGTGTATAGTAAAATATGAATATAAAATCAGTTATTTGGAAAAAAAAAGACAAAAGCGGTAAAAGTTTTTCTAATAGAGCTATATACTGGCTCCTTATTATTTAAATACCTAATACATGTCCTAAGGGCTGGCATGCATTCTACCACGTTGCGTCACAATCACGGAAAGCCATTACCACTGGAGAATTTTCTGATGCCCAGCCTCTCACCAGATGGAGGCACCTGGGATCTCACAATATAAAATTGCACTAGAAAAGTTTTTAGTTTAGAGTATTTATGCTTAACAGATACTGATGGGATCTTTTGCCATGCAACCTGCCAGCAATAAAAAAGTAAAAAAATAAAATAAAATCATCAAGATAAATAAATGAATTGCCCTAAAACATAAGAGAAAGAAATATTTTGTTGGTGTTAAACTCCGATTATCTTGTTTGCTTTTTTGTATTTGTAAACATAGTAAAAATCAATTAAAAAAAAGAATTATAAGTGGTTGTATAGTTTCCCTTTCTGCAACATTAAAATCTTCTTTCTTAAAATATTTTGCACTGTCCTAAGTCATGCTCGGTTTTTGTTAAGTTCAATACACATGGGCTCATTACTTTACAATATTATTCTATAAGTAAGATAAAAGCGTCTTTTTTCTTCCCCAAGTTGTTGTACTCCTTAATATGTTTAGTAAAAAAAGTAACAGAGATTTGTTAACATAATTAATGATTCAGCAAACCCTTTAAAATTTAATTAGTCTGATTTTGAATTTGTTTTTCTTAAAAATTGCTATTAAATATCCTCTTTTTTAAAAAAATCAAATTGTTATTATTATTATTTATTTATTGATTTATTGATGTTTTATGGTTAACTGGTATATTGTTTTTTTTTTTTTAAGTCATTGAAAATATTTTACCTCAGAGAGCGTTGTTTTAACAAATCCATTTTGTAACAGATCTTTCTTTTCAAAGGTACCTGAAAAAAATGCATGTGTTAGAACTTTTTTAATTTCAAATGTATTTCATTAATTATTTTATTTCATTCATAATTTCTTACCAAATGCAACCATTAAATGCAGTATACACAATACAAAATCTCCAAATCGTAAGGTTCCATCTTTTCGCATATAACGAAGAACTAAGAGGGACAAGGCATCTACATTAACTTGAAATCCTAATTAGAAATTGGGAAATCATTAAAAGTACAAATATATGCATAATACATTTCAATAGCACACATTTCGCTGAACATTGCATTATGTTGGTAATTATATCTTTAAATGTGTTTCAGAGTAAGTGGTAAGTGTCAAAGTAACTCGTTCAAAAAAATGTTGTGTATAAGATGCTAACAACTCATGCTGTGCCAAACCACAGACCTTAGAAAGTACACAGACGATAAACATGTTTTTATGATATGAAAACATTGAAATTTTATTGCGTCCTAGTAGAAAGAAGATATGTTAAAAATTTTAAAAAGTTATAGATCGAAATGTTGTAAAGCAGTGAGTAATTGCCAAATAACCGAGTTGACCGTGTATTGCATAATCCAAATGTTGGTTTGGCAATTTTCTTTGCGGAAGATTAGCAGCAATATGGAGATAATTATTTTTGATAAGTATTTTATTTATATATTTATTTATTTATTTTCATACAATCTGGACCACCCTAATGTTTATGTGCTTCTTCAAAAGAACTGTAAACAAAACATTTGACGTTAAGTATTTCATCTTGCGTGCTATTATTTTCTTTAGCTGACAAGAAAGATTTAGGATAAAAATCAATAATATTTTCTGCTTTGTGGAATGTACCAAATTGGAAATGCCTATTACGTATGATTTTTAAAAAATGGTCATATTTATTCATTTATTTATTAGTTTTAAATGTCTTTTTTACAAAATTGTATTTAAGTGGGATGCTTTCATGCATACTGTAACATGGGCAGTCTGGGGACATAACATTTAGTGTCAATCTCATATTCAAGAATTAGTTTTCATCGTAGTCCAGTGTTCTAGAGAAATTAGATAGAGACTAATCTTCAAAAAATTAGATAAATAAAAATAAATCTTGTTATAAAGGTGAAGAAAAATCTACCTCCTACTGTTTTTTACTTTGTGTATGATTTTATTCTATGTATGAAGAAATGTTATTTATGAAGGGGATACAAAATAAAATTTGTTCGGTTTTATTGTAGATTATTTTTTGAAACTCTTAAAATAGTTTACAAAAGAAAAAATGTGTTTAAGATTTGTATATGTGTATAAATGTATAAAATATGTACATGAAATAAAATGCCTATTTTTACTATGTAATGTATAAAAACAAGAGCTAACTTTATTTATTTATTTTTTTAGTCATTCAAAACAATGAATAATTTATAAAATTTAATTATGTTTTAGTAATTATATTTCCATTACAGTAGAGTCTCATTTCTCCAAAGTACTAACTCAATCCTGATGTTAAAGCATTAGAAACAGCCATGTGAAGTGGAAACCAAAAAGGCCTCCTTTTTTCTTAATTGAGGGATATTCCTTACTTCCAAATACATTTGGAAGTGACGTCTCAAATTGGTGAGAGCATGGCAATATCTCGCTAAATTATTCGCTAAAAATGACATGCGAAGTTCAGTCTCAGCTTAGGGATGTTTGACAGAATTCTCATAGTACTCCATGTTAAACTATTGTATTTAAAACACTATTGATAATCTCTAAATTGATAAGTGATATTATATTTGTTTCTTTTATTATGTCTAACTGATCATTTAGAATTGTTTTCAATATGCAATACCCTGTAGGATTCTTGCAGATTGCAGAATTCTGCAAGATAACATGGGATACCTATAAAACCAAAAAAGTGACTACTGGATAATAGACTGTCCCAAAAAAAATAATTTTTGAAAATCAATACGCATACCCACTAAAGTTGTGACAAATGATAATTTAACGATGTGGTGAAAATTTTAACCAAATATTTTAAGATTAACAGACCTCTCATGAACACCCAAAATCATTTTTTTTACCCTTTTTTGGTATAAAATTGACGTGATTCAATAAATGTTTTTTGTTTTTTTTTCAGATGTTATTCATTAGTTATCTTCAGAAAAATGAAGATTAAAATATGTTTCTCACATTAAAACCAGTTATTTATAGTTAACTTTATTGTTTTCAGAGCTCTGAACCTCTTAACTTTAACTGTCATCTCATGTCAACTGAACACTGTCATTTTGTTCTTGACCTATAGCAGCTCTAAAGTTAAAACTGCATATTAGCCTTTTTGCAAAGACTAAAGCTTACATTCTTTCGTTTCAAGTTTAATTATGTTTAATTTTTTATTGTTTAGTTTTATTTTTATGTTTAGTTGAGTTTTCTGCTCAGTATTTTTAAAATGAGTTGTGTACTGAAATCAAAACCAAAAGTAGTTTCTACAAGATCAGCTACTAAAGTATGGCTTATAGGACAACCCATTTCAGTTATTGACATACAGAATAACAACCAATTGCCAACAAGTGGTGAAGTACTATGCCGGCTATTTCATGATTTGAAGATTAGAAAATTAACATTGGCAGAAAGCTGCTCAAATGTTATTAGTGAAATATTTTTGTTATGGCAAGCAGCAAAGATACCGACAACACAAAAACCAAATGCTGTTACACAACTAAAACTAATGTACGAGAACTATGTCAAAACTGGTAAAAATAAACACAGAGCATCCGAGAGGCAACGACGAATTGAAAAAGAGTTTACTGAAGAAATGAAAAAACTATTTGACATTTCTCATGCTGACTGTGAACATCTCATTAAAATACCTGAAGATTGGAAGTTCCTCCAGGACCAAAGAGGAAAAAGAATGATGGTTATGGGAGGCGAAGATTTAGATTTCAAAAAGCAACAAGAAAAAAAAAGAAAAACGAGAAAATAAAAAGAGAGAGCAGGAAGAAAAAGCGAAAACAGAACTACAACAAGGATTGACATTGGAATCTTTATTTGATGTTAGATCAAGATTGGACATACACGAATCAAAACCAAGCACTTCTGCTGACGATGAGTTTGACTTGCATTTCAGTGTCAGTAAATACTACTAGAAACAACTTTCTGCATCATCATCAGGTTTATCTTCTATCAAGGATACAAGTGTGCAGGTTCCAACAGTTAACAAAAGAAAATTATTGGATGATTCTTTGTTTGTAGCAAGTTTAGACAGAACCAAAACTAGCCTTCGGGAAGCAATGCATATTGTTACCCCGCATTGCAGGCAGTTGGGGTAAATGTTGACGAGTTAACACTGTCAACTTCTTCCATTCACAGGTCCGGGAAAGTAAAACGTTTAGAAATTGATGAACAGATTCGCCAAACATTCTCTCCTGACATTCCACTCGTGGTACATTTTGATAACAAATTGTTACCCGACATTAGCAAAGTAACATCCGAACGTGTTCCCATAGTTGTGTCAGGAAAGAACGTTGAGAATATTCTAGGTATTCCAAAATTACCATCTGCAACTGGTTTTGAAATGGGAAATGCTGTAATTCGTTTGATTCATGAGTGGAGTGGAGTTGCTGAATGGGTAGCGGCATTATGTTTTGATACAACTAGTGCAAATACTGGTGTACATGCTGGAGCAATAACAGTAATTCAGAAGGAATTTCAAAAGCATCTCCTGTTTTTGGGATGCAGGCATCACATACTAGAAATCCTGGCTACTAGTGTATTTGAATTATTTTTTCCATCATCGGGACCTCAAATTGCTATTTTTGCTCGATTTAAAGACTTTTGGCCTTTCATAAACCAGGAGAACTTTGTATCAATCAATAAACATACTCCTGGTTATGTAATAAAAGAAAATGAGCATGAGTGGTTGGAAAATAATAAAAATGATGTTGTGCAGTTTCTTAGGCGACTACAAAATGAAATCCAACCTCGCCGTGATTATGTAGAGTTCCTGAAACTGTCACTGATTGCTCTTGGTGATACCGGTCAAAACCCTGGTATTAAACTCAGTCCTTCTGGTGCTTATCACAGGGCACGTTGGATGGCTAAAGGTATTTATTGCTTGAAGATTTTGTGCTTTCGCAAGGAATTCAAGCTTTCATCTTACGAAATACAATCATTAAAAAGAATATGTATGTTCACAACAACAATATATGTAAAAATGTGGTTCCGTGCCACTAGTAGCTGTAATGCACCATATAATGACTTACATCTTCTGCAAATGCTAGAACTATATACAGAAATTGATAGTGAAGTCGCTCTTACAGCACTTAAAAAACTTAAAGGACAACTTTGGTATCTAAGCGAGGATTTAGTTGGATTAGCTTTTTTCTCAAATCTTGTTCCTCCAGAAGAAAAGGCTGCCATGGTTGAAGCTTTACAGCGACCAAAATCTAAAAAGATTCCCAGAAGACTAGAAGCCAAACTTGTTAAATCTTTTAGGGATAAGAAATTGTCAGATTTCGTAACAGAGCAGACAATGAATCTGTTTACGGTAATGAAACTTGATTATACGTTTTTAGAAGCTGATCCCCAAACCTGGACTGAAAAAGGTGAATATACCAAAGCTAAGGAAGTAGTGTTAGCATTAAAGGTTGTCAATGATTGTGCTGAGAGGCAGCTAAATTGGCAAGTGATTTCAATTTGAACCTCACACATGATGAAGAACAGCAGCAACTAATTTTCCAAATAGTTGAATACCACAGAAAATTGGTGGAATTGCCGTACAAAAAGAACTTCAAGTAATTTCAGCTAGTAGAACATTTAAAACTGACATTTTTGTTCATTTGTAAGTGATAAGTTTGAAAATTTTGTGTTGCGTAAAATTTTTAAACAGAAATACTCAATAAAATAGGTTTTCAAAAATTTTAAGGGCGTTGAGCTGTCACTTAATACTCTTCAAATGGTTCAAAATTTTGCAAGACAGTTATTTATGTCAAATGTCACAATATAACATGGTATACGAGTTGAAATTCCAAAATTTTTTTTCCCCATACAATTTTGGGACAGTCTACTGGATAAATGAAACTCTACTGTACTTCGAATATATATATATATACAGCTATGGTTGTTTATTTGTATAGTTGTACTCTAATTTTAAGTGCTTTAAGTATATTCAGAAACTGCAGTCAACAAATGTGAAGAATATTTTGTTTCTTTAGTTATATTGTGTGAATTGATTCGCTGTTCTAGTATTTTTATGTTTCATTTAACATTGGATGTTAATTATTTTTCACTGCCTTTTTTAAAAATAAATTTCATTGTTTTACTAACTATAATTACTATCTAGTCAATAAAATTTGTGCACTAATGTTGTAGATTTTTTGTTAATTCTCCAAATTGTAATTTAAAACTTTTCGTTCATTTTAGAGTTACATAAAAAAGTTTATATGTTTGCAAATACATTTACAGACGCATATACATAGCAAATTAAAACATTAAAATATGCATTAATTGCTATACATTAAATTTTATGGCAAGTCAAACATTGCTATGGTTGCCACCATACCAACACTTTTGGTATGATGTGTCGAAAAGTTCTGACAGACTTTTAAGTCAGGCCTTGCATACTAATATAAATCCGCTTTAGGCTCAAGCGCATTCATGTGCATGGTTTATATTTTTGCCATGTTATTTCACAGCAATTGAAATGGAAACTTGATTTTTTTTTTCATTGCTTGATAAAATTATACCTTGAAAGAAATTTTTTTGTTTAGTGATGATTCCTGAAATGTTTTCATTTACTACCTTTTGTTGTGCTGGCCAGAGTGAGAATGCGATCAAGATTGATAGTCCGGCTGTATTTAGCATTCTAACTTCATTCGTGTAGAAAAAATAGGGGCTTCTAATCGAAAATTTGAAAATTGGGTTCATTTTACCTTTATATGATTTTTCAATCAAAACTTCATTAGAAGAATTTTAAACAAAACTTCAATCCTTGTCGATTGAAACTTGTTTTTTCTTTGTGGTAGGCATAATAACTGAGTTTTTAAGAGTGAGATAGTTTTCTTTTTCAGGACTACATAAACAATTGAATCGGTGAGTGCATAAATAACATAAGTCCAGAACTTCAAATTGTTCAGGAGAGAGAAAAAACAGCTTAGTTCTAGCATTGTTTCTACGGTCAACGTTCAAATAACAGGCCCCGTATCTTTCGAATTAGTAACCTGACTGACGTGATTTTTGACCTCAACACGCATCTTGCCTCCCACAACTCGTTTCCACAAAAAACGAATTTTCGAATTTTTGTTATTGATGTTTTTGCACTCACCGATTCAATTGGTGCTAGAAATAGTAAGTACTGAAAACATTGCCATTATAATGCGGGGACTAATTATAGGAAAAATGTCTAATGAGGTAGTAAGCCTATGAAAGAAGTCTTAGCAAACATTTTGTATTAGAGTTTAAATAAATTTATATCGGTTGTAGTGTTTAAGAGTTTCTAGAAGCAAAATATTGAATGACTCTATAAAATTCCCAAAATGGCGCATCCTTGTTATTACTGTCAAGAGTTGAATTTCAAACAAAATTTTACCGACATCCATTAACGCTCCTCTTAATTTTTCAGCTCTCAGGATTCCAGATGAGCCCCTGCTATGGCTTCTGAAAATAGTCTAAATAATAAGAAAATTAATTAGATTAAATTATGATTTAAAATGCTCAATATATAGTTATAGAACATTTGGGTCTATTTTTTTCAGGCCACCTTATACACCGAAGTTATAATGTTTAACTTTACAAAAAAAAAAAAATGCTTTTAGCTAATAGCGTCTATTAATTGCTAACTCTGTGGAATTCATGAAAATTGATATGCAATGTTTACAAACGTTCTGCAGACGTTTCTGTTTGCACGGCAGCGTATTATAAACATTTGCTTAAAATTATACGAAAACGAACTGAAAAGTCAGAACTTATAAAACTGGTCACTAACTTAAGATTTATATAAATTTACTAGATTTTAAAATATCTAGAATTCTTGTGTTCTGAAAGCGCCCCTTGTACGTGATGGTCCCAGGACAATTTTTTTTTATTGTCCATACGAATGTTGAACACCAGCTTGGGAAAATAAAATGAGACATACCACTTTTTACGAATATTATTTACATTTCTCTCTTCGAAAGTTTTTTTTCCTGTACGGAAAAACTGGAGACATAACGTTACTTAGTTGTCAGAAATTTAGATCTATATCTTTCCATTCCGTTTTACGACTCTTGAAAAAATAATTCTCTTGCTCAATTTATTTCATTATTTCTAACAAGAGTGCAATCAAAAGTACTAAACAATTTTTGTTTTAAACTTGAGGACATTTTGCTCTATAGTCTCTAGACCTATTTCATTTTCATGAAATCACTAAACAGAGTTTTAGAACATAAATAGAAAAATCATCGGTTTACTGATGAGAAAAATGGTATTTGATGTCATTGCTCGTAATATATTATTCTGAAAAACTAAAAAGTACTTACTTGCCACAGCTTCAAGCTACACATTAAATTTTTATAATCTTGATATTTGAGTCGACCACTGCCATTTTTCTGAAAAATCGTTAAGTAAAACTTTTATGTGTTTACAAGACAATAAGATTACTGTGCATAGAAAGATAAATCACCGCACAAGCGTGAAAAAATCTGCTGTAAAACTACACTGCAATAACTGACAAAATAAGAAAAGTTAGTTTTCATGAAGAATTTCTTGTTCCAAAATTGTAGATTACTAATTTTCTTACATCAACTGTTTTAAAGCTTTTTACAACTACGGGTTCAAATGATTTGATTTTTCACCACGTCTAAAATACTTTTTGAATGTCTTTATAGGATGCATAAAAATAATCTCCATTTTAATTTTTTAAACATTCATCTGTCTGAAGGTGTATTTCGAAGAGTCATATAGTTAGTTTTCATTCTCTCCTACGGTCAGAAAAGGGACATTTCTTAGTTTTGGAGGTGGATATTTCTCAATCCAGCCCTTTGGATATGCCACTGATTGAATACGTGAAAGAAAGCTTAAAATTTCTTTGAAATAAATAAATTAAAAAACAATGGGGAATATGTTTTCAACAAAAATGGAGCATATACGTATCTAAAGCAAGTTTTTTTATTCAACGTGTTTTTTTCCTCTTTATTTATTTGTTTATTTATTTTTTTTTCTTGCTGTTGATGAAAAAAAAAATTGGTTGGGGATGGTAGGAGGGAGGCGAGGCCGGTCATTTAGGGGGTCAGAGGGGGGCGTGTTTTTTTTTTTTTTTTGTTTTCCGCTGAAATTGCATTGTGTTTGTACCCTTTGACAACCCCCCCCCTGGAAGAATTTGAAATGACGGGCCCGGGGAGGCGATAGCAGGAGTTACCGCCCCGGGTGACACCCTTGCTAGATGCAATACCGTGTGTGTATGTCCGTCCATGTCTGCATGACTCCTCCCATGAAATGGGGGTAAAGAATTTAATGATCGACCTAATTTTTCGTCAAGAAGGGAGTTTAAACCCCCCAAACCCCTCCCTTGTATACGCCACTGGTGAACACTTCCGAAGTTTTTAGTCTAGGTTAAAAGCAATTGCACTTTTGACGATATGCATTTTGATTATTTAGCTCATTTGGAATAATGTTCGTAATTCATAAGGAAACTGTAAGCTACATTTTTTTTATTACTTTTATTTTTAATAAACAGTTAGAAAGGATACATCCAGGGCAAGTATTATTTGTCTGCAAACTTCCAACGTCGCACAGCTCTTTACGTAATCTGAAATCAAAGAAAAAAGTGAAACTTGTATAAATAGTAATCTTGCTAAGCTTTATTATTTATAATTTGGATTATGAATAGTTGTTACATCTGTTTTTAGTAATCTTGTTGCAACGCTGTATGTAATTGCTACATATGCACATTATCTCAATTTTTTTATTCGTTGTTATAACTGTTTATGCTTTATTTACTGGCAGGTTTTTTTTTTTTTTTTTAGTTACGTTAGTTTTTTTTATTTTTAAGCATATTGAAAGCTAGCTTCTCTTAGAAAACTTGCTAGATACGAGGAAATATACAGTCTTGTCCGTTTATAGCAAAGTCGTTTCATAGCGAATTAATGGATGTAACGTAATAGTTTCAATTCCTCTTCACATTTTACTGTGCGTTATGTAATTTTTTCTAACAAAATAACAGCTATGATGAAATTTGAACTTGGACCCTTCGAATTCGCTATGAATGGGATTTTTAGCTCTTCGGATTATTTTCATATGAGGTGTTTTCTCGCATGTTAAATGGTACTAGAACAGTCGAATATTATACGCGAAGAAAAGTAAAATTATCGATTCGAGCTGCTAAAACTAAGCAAATTCTAAAAGCCTGTTTCCGAGCTGCAAATACTATGTATGTCTGAGTTGCAAATAACAAATGTAATTAAAAAACAAAGAATCATTAAGTGAATAAAAATGTACGCTTTGAAAGTTGCAATTGTGAATTTTTCGGAGAGAGAAAAAAATATATTAAAAAGTATACGTAGGAAATAATAAGAAAAATAAAAATATTGATTAACAACTGATAGAACTTTAACTCATGCGGCACCTGGAAATTAGAGGAGATGTTGCAATTTCAGTTATTTCCATGATTTCAATATCAATAACATTGAGAAAATGTCAGAAAATCGAAAACCATTACAAATATGCTTTTAATTAAGAAGATCACATTTCTTTACCATTCGGAAGACATGTTTCCAGGAGTTCAAGCAACTCAAAAGCCGATATCGTCTTGTGCTCATCTGCGAAGCGTAAAAAGACCGCTTCATAGGAACTGACTTTTTCATTTGTTGTTGGAGCTTGGATGATGGCTGGCTTCATGTTGCTGGGTACGAAATCCAAAAGTTTCATTCGTATTGGTTTTGTTGAAAGTACTCGAAGAGTGTAGTTAGCCTCTTGGCATGGTTCGAAAGTAGTGGCAAGAAGCACATAGCAACCTTGCTCTAAATGACATTTTACTGAAACCTTAAAACAATATATAATAATACATTAAAAATTTACTTTCTGCATGTAAATTATTTAAAGTGATAGTTACATTTTCATAAATGAATAACAGAATGAATAGGTAACATGTAAGTTGCGTTGTATCTCCATATTTACCATATTTAACTTGAAAAATTTGTTTTGTGAAAATCCATTCAAGTGGCCCATGAGTTGCCACTGACTCTAGCATAAAAAGTTTAAATTTATAAACTATGAAAGTGTGCAAATTTTCAAACCCTGATAGATAAAAATCATATGATTTAGGAAGGAAAAAAAAATCTGATAATGGTATTTTCGATCTGAGCGAGATTCAAAGTGTTTTGTTACAAAAGAAGTGCTGCAGGCAACGGAATAAAACGAAAACAGATGGCGCAATGTCAGAAGTGTATATTTCAGTGATTTCCAACAAAAAAATTGGTGCAGCTTTGTAAAAATTTGTGGCAAAATACAGCTATAAAAAATGTGTTGTGTACATTATCAAAAATACGTACACTATACATGCACAAGTTACATTGATAGGATTGCATGTTCTTATGTGCCTTTATGCACATTTTACATGTTTATATTGACTTGTATTTTTTTTAACTCCCCCCCCCCTTTTTTTATGTAAGAACTTCCCTTTTTTTAAAGTTTTGTGGTCCATTCTTGACTAAAAATGCAATTAAAGTGCTGAATAATTTAACAAAAACATTCTTACCTGCCGACTGTTACTGTACGGTGAGTTCAAAATGGATTTATTGATTTTGAAGAAGGATTTACCAAGGACATCAGAAGTTGGTTTCGACATCTAGGAAAACAAAATATTTCACTTAATGTTTTTATTTTTTATTTTAAAAATGTGATATGAAAAAAATATACATAATATGGCTGATGTCTTTACCTGGTAGACACTAAAGCCTATGACGCGGGGCTCTAGGACAATATGTTGTGCGAGACAAATAACCATTTCCTGAGACTCCCCGATTACTAGTTGCATTTGAGGATTTACATGAAACGTATCTATAAAAAGAACAGCATCATTTATTAAACAGATATGTCATCGCTTAAATAATTAAATTATTAGAAAAATGCAGGGGCGGATACAAGGGAGGGCAGATGGGGGCGATCGTCCCTTCCTCGCGGGAGTACATTTTTAGAAGTCAATTTTTCGAGTCAAAATTTAGCTGTAGTACACTGTAAAAACAACAGTGTAATACTGGCAGCAGAGGTTCCAGTTTAGAACTGTAAAATTCACGGTAATAAACTGTTAAATTAGAAATTTTACAGTTTATTAGTATAAAATTAGCAAATTTTACAGTTTATTAGTGTAAAGTGTGTTACTAGTGAGCCGTTTGCTATCTTTTTCCCCCTTTCAGATAACACCAACTACGGTTAAAACGAATAGATTTTAAAGGTCCCTCTGAGATCCTTTTCACGAGATTCGACTCTATTACAAAGTCATTTCTCATAAAATTGCAGAGAACAACAAACGCGTGTTTCCTGGTTAGAAGCAGCTTTTTACATGTGTCGAGAGAACAAGCTTTTGTCGGATGTTTTTTTTTTTTTTTTTTTTCTTTCTTCTTCTTTTCTTAGGATATCTGTTCTATAAAGTGAAGAGAGAAACAAAGGGGGAAAGTTATATCCTAGAAAAAGGGAGAGCTTTATAAACAAATATCTTTTATTCCCAAGCATACCAGAGTGATTTCTGCATCCACCTGAATTTACACCTTTCTGCCAGTGACCATGCCACAGTTTCACATGCCAAGGATCTCGATTCTTCAGACTACTCTCAGCTCGACTCGTATCTCCGTCCAGGTGAACTATCTCAAAAGTAGTGAACGTGGTCACGAATTCTTCTATGGGCATGCTAAAAAGAGAGGTAGCTTTATCAGTTCCGTATAGGTGTACTTAAAATCTTGGATAAGGCAATCAAACAATAAAAGTGAAATAATTCCGGTTCTCCAAACATGTTGTACGTGCAGTGCACTGCAAAAAATATAATGCTGTTTTTACAGTATAATGCAACTAATTTGAAAATTATAAACTGTTAAATTGCTAATTTTACAGTAATAAACTGTAAAAGTGCTTATTTTACAATAACTAACTGTAAAATTAGCAATTTTACAGTTTAATACTGTATATTTTTCAGTTTTAAACTGGAACCTCTCCTGCCAGTATTATACTATTGTTTTTAGAGTTACTGAGACAGGGATTCGCTCGGCTTCTGATATAGATAAAAAACAGAGTATTCTTTAAGAGCCCCTCACGCAACCAGTTAAACTACGTGTAATGGTAGGTACGGGGGACCTTAGAGTGATGAGGGGACCTGTTAGACTTGGTTTGAATAGCGATTTAATTAATAGTTAGTGGATATACTACCATGACAGATCAGACTATAGCCTCTCACACTCGGATTATCATCTACTAACCAGTACACCAACCTCCCTGAAAATAAAGGAGTCTTGATAAAATAACTTGGCAAAGAGGCTGTTAGCTCTATGATATCTGTTAATGACCCAAAAACAGGTCTTTGCAGAAAAGATTGCTGAATTTATTTTAAACAGTGCGAAAAGGGATCTTCACTTCAGTAGCTCTGTTGTAGACATATGAAAAAAATTTCACACTGTATTTACTAAAGTTGTTGTAGATAAGCCATACAAAAATTAACTTACCAAAATCGATCATTAGTCCCTCCTTTGGACTTTTCATTCGACAATTTGAGCAAATGTTCGCAACTGAAATCAAACAAAAAGTCATTAAGTAATTTGATGCTTTAAGAGATTCCTTTTTTTTTCCCAATGAAAATCATAAACATTGTTTACTCACTTTCCATTATAATGGCTATCTACATGAAGAGGATTCTTTAACCAAATAAGAACTTTTTCCAAGTTATCCTCTGTTTGTACCTGTTCAAATGCGCAAAAAAAAAAAAAAAAAAAAAGTAAAGACACTTGCCTAAATATTATTCAATTTGCATTAACAACAATTTGTACATAAACACTTTAAATTTCCTTTACTTAAAACCTTTTAAGTAAAATATATATTTCTTTATCTTCTCGTATACTTATTAAAATAACTTACAAGTAATGTATCAAACGTCATTGCAGATCATTTAACTTTATCACTGAGAGGTTTATGCATTTATAATTTCCAAGGAATGCAAAACTGGAAAAATATAAAATTTAAAATATCAAAGGCTACTAGTATTTGGAACATCAAATATTTTTTTTTTTTTTTAATTTCTTACTTAAATATCAGTTTTCTGTCGTCATAAGGTTAAGAGCCCGAAATCCAAATGTTGCTGTAATTCATGTTTACAGATTTTTTGTTGTTTGTTCAAAGATATAGTTATTAAAGAAATTTAAAATTCTGTTATATGCAAATATTGAATTTACAAATTTTCAGAATTTTGAAGCTATTATGTTGATTGAAACTTTTGATTGGTTTCTGTTTTCATACTCCTATCTATTTCATTACATGAAAATGTTCTTTTTATTGCACTTTTGAGGATCTCTGAACAGAAACAATAAAATAAAATAAATAAACATAGAATAGTGAACATTATTGAAAAATAAAAAAGCTTGCCTTTTGGGTGCTAACAATTCTGTAATTTATTCCAGCAAGAGTACCATTTGGCAACTTCTCTTGAGTATTTCTAGGCTGAAGAAAACAATGTTAGACTGCATAAGTTAAGAAAAAAACTAGAGAAAAAAATAAACTCTTCTGGAAACTAAAATATATTAAAATATAGTAAATCTAATTATTTTCACTTTAAAAATACTAAGACATTACTGATCACAGGTTTTTGTTAAGGTGTTTCAAAGCAAAAAAATTTTTAATGAAAATTTAATTTAGTTTTTTTGATATGCATTGGAAAAAAATCTTTTAAATAAATATTTTTTTTTAAAAAGTCTTACGCTATAATTTATTTCTCTCTTCGAACTTGATGTAATAGTCAAACACATTTTGAATTTTATTTTCATTACAATCTAATTTTCTATGGTTTTCAGCTTATTTTAAAATTATGTTATTTTAGCACATTTTCTGCAGTTGTAAAAAAATGAAATTTAGGAATAGCTTAAATTTATGAACGGTAGCAATAATTGAAATTATTTATTAAAATCGTTGCAAAATAGAGAAGGCGCAAAGCGCAGAATTCCGAACCTTCGGCTGCTTTTTATTTTCAAGTTTTAGCACTGAATGTATTAAACAAATGCAAGAAATATAATATTATTCTCCATATTTTTTAATATATTCCTAGTCATGCGCACCCTTTTTAGTTTACTCTCTTTAGATTAATTTCACTAATTAAATTATTTATTTCTGCTTTGTAGTACTGGTATTACCAGAAGAGTAGACAGTTCTGTTTTTTTTTTTAAATGGTTAATAAGCAATAGGAAGCATTATTTAGAATATGAAAAACATGTCCTGCAGTTAAGTTGATGATTATAATAAAATCAACTGATATCGTCAAATATTTAATCACAGAATAATTTAACTAGAAATTAGATACCATTTATATTATATCTTAATATTGTAGCAAATATCTAAATATTCTTAATTTTAAAATTTTGGATTTTAATTTGTGAGAATGATGCACCTGTATTCTTCCTTACTTGTTATTCATTATTTATATTAAAAATAAAATATTTTATACGCTTAGTTTCGGTATTGTTTCCTTCAAAGATAATTTATTTGAAATATGATTTCTCCTTGAAGTAACAAATGAAATCGAAACTTAACGTCTTTCATCAAACGTGGATGTGCAAGGAATGGGCACTGCTTCGTATTTTGATTAATAAAAAATGAATAAAAATTCAGCTTCAATTTACATTTTGTTAATTCTCAGGATGTTTTATAATCATGGCTGAAAATTAGTAATCTTCATTAATATCAAGAAAATGGGTTTAATTTCGTCAATATATTATTTTACTTAACAAAAATTACAATTTTAGTCCTATTGCTCTGTTAAATAAAAGATGACTTAAAAAAAAATCCTGGCCTGGCAAATGTAAAAAATTGACATTGTTATATCTAAGTCAACACTAATAACACTAAGTCAACACTAGAAATATGTAAGAATGTTACGTTTTGCTGGCTTTATTTTTAAGCAACTAAAGTTGTTAATGCAATCATTAAGTGAATGTAATTGAATTTAACTTATTTATTTCTTTATAATTTTCAAGTTAAATAGAATATACTGTTCATTATTGAACAGTTTCTGATTCCAAGGGATACGCATAATCATTTTATTTAAATATCATTTCCTTTATTTTATGGTATTATAGTTGTAAAATGAAAATTTACAACTTATTATTATAGACCAAAGCGGCCGAATCACACCTCACACAGTTCGGCTAGGTTGAAGATTCGGTGCAATGGCCGAAGCTCCTGCTTGACCGAAGCTTCAACCTATCTCTAGTTGCAACAGATGAGTTCACAAAGTTCGAGCTCTTGTTTTGTAACATTCTCTCTCCCACCCTTTCTTTTTTTTTTTTGTTGCTGCAACTTTTACATTTTGCTTTCAATGAGATATTTGCCTTATAGATACACACCTGAGGTTGCCTTGGCGTTATAGCTGTGATAATTGTAGTCATCTTCAGCAGTTTACTGATTATTTTGATGCAAGCATTAGAATCGTAACCAACTGAAAAGCTCTCAGTTATGCCTCCGGTTAGATCAGCCAAGCAATCGAGAGACGATCCGTATTTTAATGCTTCATACGAGCCATGTAATCTGAAATGCACAAGGTAAAATATGAAATTCATGTTTATTTTGTACTTTGCATTCAAGTTATGAATCAAAAAAATGTATATGCGTAAGTTTTTGACAAGAAACATTCAATCAAATGAAGTTACTTATACG
Source organism: Uloborus plumipes (assembly GCA_038373865.1). NCBI lineage: Eukaryota > Metazoa > Arthropoda > Arachnida > Araneae > Uloboridae > Uloborus > Uloborus plumipes. Next base: position 27,393 of record JAXGGA010001257.1, read on the forward strand.
TATGTTTCTCATACTCCTCTTGCTATTTCCATTTTTGTTCTTTTTTAAGGAATAACAGCTGGAACTTTTTTGAAGACGTTGAAATAGAAGACCCTAGTAGCATAATCTCATCGGGCCGATGATATGCCATTCATTGAAACCTGATGAAATTCTCATCGGTCGATGATCGGATTCTTTGAGTTCTCATCGGGAATTGCTGCAATATGTCTCATCATCCAAACAGAATCCGAGCCGCAAAATCCGATGAGTTTTGCTCGAAATGCGATGAGATTTGGAGCAATTTACGAGCAGTGCTGCCTCGTGCCGATGAATTTAGGATCAATTTTGGATGCTCGGCTTATTTTCATCGGGAAAGTTGATCGGAAGGATATCGCTTCCCGATGAAAAGTAGCTCATCGAAAATCGTACTCGGATACTGATCGGAACGATGTCATCGTGCGTTATACGGGATCAGTTTACGAGGAGTTCGATGATCGGCCGTGCAAAATCCGACGAGTTGATGTTACTTGGGGAATAACTCCTTACTAATAACTGCGTAAAGAGTCATACTTACTTTGCGTAGGCCTTTTCCAGAAGTGCAGGCCAGAAAGTGTTACCGGCTGCACAATGAACAAATATGAGCTTATTGGCCACTGTTGGGAGTCGATCGTCCACCACCACTTCTTTCCACTCTCCGCACCACCAAACTCGAAAACGAAATATTCCAGCGTAATCGGATGAAGAGAAACTTTGATCAGCTGGAACTGCACGATAGAACAGTCCCCGGGTGCTTGCCAAACACCCCACGCAAGACACAAACCAAGGATCTCCTGAGGAAATTGTATATAGTTACTAAAATTCCCATACGCACACAAGAGTGGGTCGAAAAAACTCATATTTTTAGTTAGAAGTTGTAATAGCGCGGAAAAGTTGTGAATCATCAAGAGGAACTAACGGAAAAAAAAAAAGAAATCGATTGATATTTTCCGGTCGCGCATAGGGCCGAAAGTATACAAAATATTAAAAAAAACTTCATTTTCGCGAGGTTTTTTTTTTTTTTTTTTTTTGTTATTTTTGAATTAAATGTTTTCGTAATGTAATAGTTTGTGACGTATTCCAATAGAGTCTCAAAGCATTGTGTTTTAGTTAGGTTTAGAGCAGTTAATATCTTCCGTTTGCTCGGTAATATAACAAAAAGTAACGTCATGGCCGGGCCGAAGAAACTAATAACAAGGCAAGTAGCCCCATTTTTTGCACTCCAAAAGAACCGCCATCAAGGCCTGATTTTCAAACGATCCTGCATGTAAGTGGACCTGAGCACAACAATTTTAGGAGCACCAAAATGGGGTACATTTCTGCCGTTCTTCCCTTTTTTTTTTTTGGAGCTTATTACTTTGAAAATGTGCAGATTTTCTTGTGTGAGGGTCACTAAATTTATTTGATTTAGACCTGGGAAGGTACTTCAGCTTGATTGGGCTCCCGATTGCCATTAAACAAGTTGCCCACTAGCAAGGACATCATTATTAATTTCTAGTGCCAATTTCTATCATTCATGTGCACAGCACCTAATGACGTTACTTTTTTGTTGTATCACCGAATCCATACATAGCAGAAAATTATAAAACTTTCAAAATAAAAACAGCTTGATTGAACTAAATAATAGCGCACTACAATCACTTCTCATAGACTCAGACTGAAAAATAATTTTGGTAGACAGCTGAATTGATCCTAGGAAGGTACAGTCAGGAGAGATACATTGTTTGGGATACTCGACGTCTGCGCACAAGAGTTTCTAAGGCATTGCACGACTGGAAAACTGACTGAAACTGCACTGTTAAAAATTCATGAAACTTTTATGGTAAATATAACTGTAAAACGCAACGCTTACAGTACAAAAATTTTTTACAGCAAATTGTACCGAGAAAAATATAGCGATTGCAGCACTAATTAATACAGCACGGGACTTATTGTGCACTGCACATAATACCCTGTTTCCACTTGTATAATGTATTTCATTTGGTATGGTGGATAGCAAAGCGGTGTGTGAATGGTCCCGGGTTCCATTCCCGCTGCGGGCATCGCTTGCTTTTTAACTACTGTACGTTTTTTCTACTGTAAAATTTTACAGTAAAAAAGAATTTTACAGTAAAAGTTACTGGCAACAGGGATGAAAATTTCTACAGCGTGATAGTTTTTTTTTTCTTTTCAATCTCATTGTCAGTCCATCTGTGAAAATACTACGGCGATATCAAATACCAAAAATGCTTAAAAAATGCAAATTTTTCATTTTTGGGATAAGTTTGAGGTTAATTCGCGACCTGAAGATATAAACGGATCTAATTCAAATTAACACACAATGCTTTGAGGCTTTATTGGAAGAAGTTACAAACTATTACATTTCGAAAACATCTAATTCAAAAAGAAAAAAAAATCTCAAAAATGAAGTTCTTTCATATTGCGTCAGCGACTGGAAGATATCAATCGATTTCGATATGTTTTTTCCTTTTATTTTGTCTTGATAATTCGTTACTTTTCCGCGTTATTGCAACTTCGAAACAAAAATATGAGTTTTTTTCGACCCACCCTACCGTTGTTGTTTAATAATCATCTTCGTTAGTTAACACATCGACACAATAACAAAAATCCAGAAAATCAAGGTTTTACGCAATATTAATTTTTAAATAATATATATAATTTGCACAATGGACAGTTTTATAGTCAAAATTAACAGTGCATAGTTCTTCAAAATTTTCCTCTAAAATTTTAATGATCTATTACATCGTTCGTGTGCCACCACGCAATAACTGTAAAATTTACCATTGTACCAGTTTTTTGGGGGAAAAAGAACATTGAATTAAGAAATTAGGTAATTAATTTATTGTGTATTTCAGTATTTTTAGATATGCCACACTTCGAGAGAAAGGTAAAAAAGCATACCTAATTTCCCAGAAACTAATTTTAGTTTTTCTGGCGCATCATCCACAAAGATAGGCTCAGAACATAAATCCTAAAAGTAAACATTAAAATATTTTTAAAAGAAAACATTGCTTTTCATTTCATTTTTCATACAAAGAGGACTAGTTAATTACAGATTGGTTACCTAATTATTATCCCTAATTAAATACTGACAGGACTATCAAAATTCATTATAATCACCAGTTTTCTCAATATTTAAAGTGTACGACAATAAGTAGAGGAATTTTCCAAGACTTACAGAAAAAGAAGATTATTTTTGCTCGTTGGAAAATCATTAACGTATTATTATTCGTGCATATTCTTTCTTGTTTTAGTTTATGAAATATTTATACGGTAGACCATAACTATTTATTTCTAGGGCAAAAATTCATTAGTTACACTCTAAGTATGAGTTCAAATAACCATACTTTTTTTTTCCTTCAAAATGTTTTAAAACAAACGGACATTTATAATATATCCGATCCCGTGCGAAAATATTTATGGGTCACTCTTAAGACGTGCTCTGGATAAACATTTCTAAATATATAAACAGGTTGTACCTTAGCATTTTACGATGCATTAAAAGTAGCTAAACAGGATGTGATAGAATTGTGGTTAGTGGTTAGATAAAAACCATTTCAATCAAACTGCTGTTTCTTTCCTCTTTGCGTCTTTAAACTTCATTAATTCAAACAGACATTATTTGTATTAATTCTTGCAATCTAGAATTTTTTCAGTTTTCATCAGGAAATTGTTTCACAAATGTTGTAAATTGTTTTTATACGGAAAAAAAATCTGGATAGAACAAATGTTCATCATGCGCAAGGCATGTTTGGTAATTAAACCTGAAATGGATATTTTCGTACACATGTAGGTAGAGGTACACTGTAAAAAATAATGTTGTTTTTACAGTATACTACAGCTAATTTTATAGTAATTTTATAGTGATAAACTGTAAAATTGCTAATTTTATAGTTTATTACTGTGCTTTTACAGTTTTAAACTGGAACCTGTGCTGCTAGTATCATGCTGTTGTTTTTACAATATAATAAAGCTAATTTTATGATAATAAAGTGCAAAATTGCTAATTTTAGTCATAAACTGCACAATTGCTAGTTTTATAGTAATAAACTGTAAAATAGCTAGTATTACAGTTTATTACTCTGTTTTTAGTTTTAAACTGAAACCTTTGCCTTCAACATTATACTGTAAAAAAAAATTATTTTTTGCAGTGTATGTATACAAGTACACTGTACAAAATGTATGTTGTTTTTACAGTATATTACAGCTAATTTTATAGTAATAAACTAAAACTTGCTAACTTTATAGTAATAAACTAAAAATTGCCAATTTTACAGCAATAAACTGTAAAATTGTTAATTTTACTGTTTATTACAGTGCATTTTGGTCTTAATCTTTAACCTCTGCTGCCAGTATTATGCTGTTGTTTTTACAGTATATTACAGCTGAACTGCTTAGTTTACAGTAAGAAACTCTAACATTGCTAGCTTTACAGGTTATTACAGCGCATTTTACAGTTTTAAATTGGAACTAACGGCTGCCAGAATTATACTTTAATAACAGCAGCTCATTTTTTGCAGTGTACTGATGCAAGAAGATTAATTCAAATCTACGCATTTATTTCTATAAGTTTGGTTCATCATTAAATGGTAGCGGTTTTATGTTTTAGTGTGAAGACAGTCTCAACAATCTTTTACTTGACGAAATGTTAGCTATTTCGTGGTACTAAAAGAGCAATTATTATTTGCAAAATAGCTTCAGAAGTTGTAATGGAAAGCCTCTGTGCAAGAAGAGGACAGCTTCACTTTTTAAGCTCCCACTTTTAAGGACTAATTATACCCAGGCAACATTTTATCGCGCACCTAGATGAATACTGTCTCAACTCAGAAACGGAAAAATTTGAGATACGGAAAAAGAAAGATATTGTAAAACAATTTAGAGAGTTGTGGTGCAGTCTATACTACACTAGGTTTGAACACTTAGGTTCACTTGCTTTTATAATGCTTTTAATATATACGTTTCTCTTTGACTTTTAAATCATGGCTTCGGAAATATCTCCGAATATTCAGAATGTTGACTTTTTAAGTTGCGACAATATTCTTCTAGGTGCGAGAAGTTTTATTAAAACATCATTTAAATTGGTTTCACGCAGTTATACATAAATGCTTGCATAATATAACTGAAAAAAAACAGAAAATTTCCTGAAAAATAAATCAGCAGCTAATGTGCTTGTATTTTCGAATAATTCAGAAAAATACCCCGCAAAAGCAAGTCACCTTTTTGGAATTAATCACGAATATTCCAAGAAAAATTCCATATGTTTATAATAATAGCTTACCTTCGTTATGATTTACTAGGGAGGCTCCTAAAATATTTTACCAAATATTACCAAAGATAATTAGACAAAATTACGAGCCATGCAGATCTACAGTATCCAGAGAGAGTATTTCTCCCTCATTCAGTCAATCTGGCTTAGTCAATCTGGACAGCTCATAAGGGAGCTGAAGACTAAAACACTTGATGAGAATGGTGAATATATTTTGATACTGGTAGCTAAAATGTTTTTAACAACAGTGAAATTCTGCATTCAGCCAACTTGTGCAAATTCACGAAACCTGTTATTTATAGGAAACTGGTGGAAATGTGAAATCCAAGAATGTTTCCCGGAAACAACGTACGACGTTTCAACATTTTATTACAGTGTTTGAATAACTAGAAAATCTTTTAAAAACAATTTTTAAAACTTTTTTTTTTTACTTTCGAAAGTTCTAAAAATGGAGGTGCCTACTTCTATTTTTTAAAAATCAAAAATTTTCCTAAATCCAACTGGACCACTACTCTTATGAGTGTTTTAAAGGCAGCTCACAATTAATTAGATAATTTTTAAGATGTTGTTCTCTTGCACGTTTTCTTTTTCCTCACACCTTTTGTTCCGGTGTATTTATTATCACGTTTACTTACAAAGAGATCTTCGAAATTGATAGCATCGTTAGGCGTAGGATGACCCAGACACTTAAGTGATTGGCAGACTAAATAGCAAATGAGCTCTCATTAACGAATGAGGGAAGTGTAGGAAATATGTCACGCAAAAAAGAACAAGAAAGAAAAATCCATTGAAGAAGATTTTTTTTTAAGATAGCCAAAGTATAATGAAATAGATAAATACCTTTGCACACAAAAATAATAGTATATAAAATAACGGTAATAAACTGTAAAATTAAACTGCAATTTTTACAGTTTATTATCACAAAATTAGCTGTATTGTACTGTAAAAACAACGTTTATTTTTTTTACAGTGAACACCTTGAAAAAAAAAAAAAAAAAAAAAAAAAAAAATCAGCATTTGCAATCAGGCCCGTCATTTCAGGTTTCTTGGAAAATCAATGCATTTATATGTAAGTAGGCGTGGTTTTTGCCACTTTTTGGCAAATTTACATTGTATATACACAATTTGCGTCCCCTTGAAAAAATTCGAAATGACGGACCTTTTTGTAATAGTAAGTAAATGCTATTGAATCTTTTGGTACACATTTTGTATTTCTGCCTTCATTGCAGACTATTTAATACAAAAAAAAAAAAAAAAAAATATTATGGAACTTAAAAATTAGTTTAAGCAGCATAATGGTAACAGATTTTACCTTAGGTCTTTTCCAAACAAATTGAAAAGGAGGAGTTTGGTGGTAAAAAATTGACGATTGCGTAGCTGGAAAATCAGCATCTTCAAACAACTCTTTCTTTTTCAGACATCCAGCTTTGAGCCTGTTATATAAGCTCATATCTAAGTTGGAAGAGCAGTTGTTATATTTGCTGTTGTTTACAAACCACACATACACATAAGAAATAAAGATATATCTTTGTGTTAAAAAGTAGAAATAAAAGAGTAACAACATTTTAAAAACACACATTAAATTATTTAAAATGGAAAAAAAGGAGGTACACTTTTTTTTTGTACCTCTCCGAATCTCTTTTTCAAAGAGAAGAAAATCGATGTACGGGAAAGTAGGCTCGTTTAGTTCTTGACAGAACTTCTTGTTATATATTAATAATCTTACATATTCGTTCCCAAAATATTTTTCTGCAGGATTTTCATCAGTTCCGAAAAACAGATACCGTTTTGAAATGACGTCAGAAGAAAAAAAAAAAAAAACATTTAATTAAGTTTTGTATAGAAACAAAGATTATTGAGGGAGAAAAGTTTGAAAATTAAAAAGAAAATTTTTCATTGAAATGAGTGCAACCCTTGAATCATACAAGAGTTTTCACTTGATAGTAGAGGAATTTACGTAAAGGGGATTAGCGCAGCAAATTGAAATGACTGAATATATGCTCGGTTTTATCACCACCTGTCAAGTAATATTTTAGCTTTATAGTAGCATATGTAGTCTATCCCAGTCAGGAAAAGAGACCTCTGAAAATCAAAGCATATGGTAATCTAAGCATTTTCACAAAACTGATATTTGTGTTGCAATAATTTGTAGAAAGTCAGAAATTATTCTTGTTATTAAAAATGATAAAGTTTCTGTAAAAACATTCTAAATACTAATTGAAATCTACTAGTATTTAGTTCGATACTTATTTATTTATTTATTTAATACTAAGCGATTTATTATTTTAAATGCTTGGTGCAATAAGTAAAATGTTCTTGGGGCAAGCGAAATAGCTCACTTCGGTTACTGATTCAATCCGATATTAACTTATTTACGCATTAATTTAATAATTAATTAAGTAACAAACCTTTATTTAATGATTTATGTTTCTAGTAATTCATTCACTTAGTTTCTTATTCATTTGCTATTTTATTTACTCATTTGTTTCATATATTAATTAATTCACTTATCTGTTTATTGTTTCCTTAACTTGCATTTATTCATTCATTATTTTTCTTCGCTGACTAATTTAATCCGAAAATTCTTTGAATAATTAAAGTTAATAATTTATTTAAAATAAAATATTTCTTTGGAAAAATATTTCTTTTTTCGCTTTGCCCATATATTTTAAAGTGAAAATTTTCCACCTTTTTTCCGGAGTTACAATTTACTGCCAAAATTAGAAAGAATACTTCAATGCAAGTTTTATTGTAAAATATAACGTTTCTACTTTACATACAGTGATTTTCAAAACACATTTCTAATATCTTCATTTTTAAAGATAAGTTGTTTTAGTTATTTCACTTTGCAACATATTTCCCTACTTTTATTTTTGTAAAACAAGCAATTTTACAGCTTATTATTGTAAAATTAACAAGTTTACAGTTTATTATTGTAAAATTAGCAATTTTGCGGTTTATTACTGTAAAATTAGCAATTTTTACATTTTCTTATTATGAAATTAGCTGCATTACACTGTAAAAACAATATTCATTTTTTACACTGCAATATTCGTTTCAGTATTGCAGACAGTATGATATCATTAAAATTTTCTTTTTGCGACAGAATGAATAGAGTATAAGAGAAAAACATGAAACTAAAAACTATCCAATCAAAATTGTAAGTAAAATGTTTTACTGTTTTTGAAACTTAAGTAAGCTATCACTTAGGCGGGAATTCAAGTGAAACACGGACGATCGCAACTCACCAATGCAATCGCAAATTCCTAAATTTAGATTCAAGTGAAACGAATTCACTTGAATTCGACTTTCAGTAGCGATTGCAATTTGCGATCGCCTCGAAGCGATTGCAATGGTGTTTCACTTGAATTCGGCACTTACTATGATAATTCCAGATGTTTCCTCTGAATTGGTGGTATCCAAAGATACTCATTATATTTATTCTCCCGAAACAACACACCACTTAAACAACTGCGACTGTAACGCACGACATCGAAGTATTTTTGTTTTCGAATAGACATTTTAAATATGATATTACTAAATTATTACTTTTGCAACAGAATACATAATTATGAAATATGCATTGTATCAAATCCCAAAGTAAAAACCTGCAGTTAAAATTAACTAAAAAAAATTGTTCTCGAACTTCAAAAAGGAAAAAAACGATCACTTATTTTGAGAATTCCAGATGCTTTCCCAGAATTAATATCATCCAATTTTTATTCTGCACCAAACAATGCACCACTCAAAAACTGCTACTGTAACGCACGGCACCACAGTATTTTTGTTTCCAAATAGAACACAGTATTTTGTTTACAGTTAAAATTAGCTAATCAAACAAACAAACAAAAAAACTCGTTCTTGAAGTTCAAAAAAGAAAGAAAGATCACTTACTGTGAAAATTCCAAATGCTTTTCCAGAATTAATAGCACCCAATTATTATTCTACACCAAAATGCACCACTCAAAAACTGCGACTAACGCACGATATCATAGTATTTCTCTTTCCAAATAGAACATAGTATTTTTGTTTCCAATTAAAATAAGCTAACCAAATCAAAAAAAAAAAAAAGAAAGAAAAGAAATTGTTCTTGAAGTTCAAAAAAGAAAAAAAGATCACTTACTGTGAGAATTTCAAATACTTTCCTAGAATTAATAGTACCCAATTTTTTATTCTACATCAAACAATGCACCACTCAAAAACTGCGACTGTAACGCACGGCACCACAGTATTTTTGTTTCCAAATAGAAAACTAGAGGCGACTAAATGCGGAAGCGCCGGAATACGTGAAGATTAAGCAAAACAACAAGATTAAAAATGAGAGTCCTAATGCTGAAGGAAAAAAAATAAAAATAGTAAATTGAGATCTCCGATAGGGTCAAAGCCTTTTTCTTTGGCTGCCTTCTCTGTACGATGTGAAGCCGGCCTTCAAAGTGAAAAACCGGTCCAGTTTGGCCTAACCTGGAGACGAGCAAAATCGTCCTTTAGGCATAAAAGTGAACTTTGATGGAAATGAGACAAACAAAAAAATATATATATTTAGAACTTGAGAAAGGAATGGTTTTAGTTTTGGTAATAAATTTAATTTATCTGATGTTGGGAAATATTTCAAATCAAAACGTAGAAGTCGGGGAAAGGAAGATTATTCATTACGCTAGGGCAAAAACCTCATCAATAGACGCATTAGGACACCTAAAAAAGTCATTATGTTAAGCTCTTAGTTGCTATCTACATGAAAGGTAGTAAACGGTTTTGTTTCAGAGGTTTAGTTTACGAAAAAGTTGTTTTTTTTTTTACTAATTTCAAATTATTATATATGTGTTCTGTTATAATCACTTTTAATTTCATTATTACTTTTTTAAAAATTATTATTCCTTTATTCATTTTTACTGGTGGTGTTTTTTCTGTAATTTAATTATTTTTCTTGCCGTGTTGTTTTAATGAGAATTGAATGTTATTAATCTAATGTTAGGTTAGAGTTCAGAATGTTTCTCCTTCAGGGTAAAAACCTTTTAATAAAAGTATAGTAAAATGCATTAGTATAATTCAATTCGATGAAAAATCTCCGAGAGCAAAATAGCAAATTTTATTTCTGAATTTTCACGCTTTTAATTGTTTAATTATGTACTTTTAGAAATGAGTATTATTTTACTTTTCCTTTAATTTTCCTTATATATCTTTTGAAATTATTGAATTTCTGCCTGTTTCAATATTTCACGTACATTGCAAAAAATGATTTCTTTTTTTACTGTATAATTCTGGCAGCCGAGGTTCCAATTTAAAACTACAAAATGCACAGTAATAAACTGTAAAACTAGGAATTGTAGTTTATTACTGTAAATCAAGCAATTTTACAGTTTATTTAGGGACAGGCCCGTCATTTAGGGGGGGGGGTAGGGGGGTCAAATGTCCCCCCCTGGCTTTAAGAAATCAATGTATTTACATATAAGTGGGCGTGGTGTTTTATGTTTTCGATGAAATTGCAACGTGTTTGGACCCCCCCCCCTGGAAAAACTTAACGTCATTTCGTACCGTCTGACGTCATTTCGAAATGTTATGGGGGGTGGGGCAAAGGGTGCATACACAATGTAAAATTTACCAAAAAGTGGCAAAACCACGCCCACCTATATGCCAATGCATTGATTTCCCAAAGTCTGGGGTGGGGGCAATTGACCCCTAATGACGGGCCTGAGTTTATTGCCGTAAAATTTAGTTGTATTATATTGTAAAAACAGCAGTATATAATACTGGCAGCAGAGGTTCCAATTTAAAGCAGTAAAATGCAAAATAATGAGCTGTAAAACTAGCAATTTCACAATTATTACTGTAAAATTAGCAATTTTACAGTTTAGTTCTGTAAAGTTAGCGATTTTACAATATATTACTGTAAAGATAGAAATGTTTACAGTTTATTACTATAAAATTAGCAGTATTATACTGTAAAAACAACATTCATTTTTTACAGTGTTTTGGTTTGGTTCTACAGCTTCCTTCTCAGTTGGGTTGTTTTGCCTTTTTTGATTGGCGTATAACCTTTTCTTTTCTGGCACTTTCTAATAATGGGCAGTCCCTCCGATAAATTTATCCCATGTGTCCTATGGAAACATTCTACACCAAGAATTATTTTTACACGAAACTTTTTGTGAATCAAATCCGTCTTACAGTTTAAAACATTATATTCTAATCAAATTTCGTCGCATACTTGTCACATTTTTTGAGCAATTGGAAAAATACCCCAAAAACTTCCGAATCAGATATATTTTTATGCACAATCTACGTCAACTGTTCTTTACAATAAAGGTAGGAAGTAGGGAAAAAAAACGCAAGTACTTTTTAGATTCAGAGTGCAAAAATACAGGAGTGGTCTTTTAAAAGCTAAGAAACATGACACAAACTCAAATATTTCAGGTTAATGTTTTGCATTGTTTGAAAATTTGTTTAAACGTGCTGATAAATAGTTTTAAAATACAGGGTGTCCACTCCAATCGTGGACCAATAGCTAATTTCTAAACCGTTAGAGATAAGCATATAGTTTATTTAGGAAAAAATCTCCAAATTACGAAAGGAATTTTGGGTCTATTCAATGTTTTTCAAAAAATCAAATTTTGAAAGATTTACGAAATTTTATTTTTTATACAGCCCCCCAGTCCTATCAATCATATTTAGTAAAACATTCTTGACACTGTAACGTTTAAAACTAAAAAAAAATCACTCTTCTACCACAAAAATTGACCGAGTTATGACGTTTTGAAAAATCAAGATTTTGCATTATTTCATGACGTCATCGAGATATCGCTCAAAGGACCGTATGCGAAATCCTTCAAAATCTTGATTTTTCAAAACGTCATAACTCGGTCAATTTTTGTGGTAGAAGAGTGATTTTTTTTTAGTTTTAAACGTTACAGTGTCAAGAATGTTTTACTAAATATGATTGATAGGACTGGGGGGGCTGTATAAAAATTTAAATTTCGTAACTCTTTCAAAATTTGATTTTTTGAAAAACATTGAATAGACCCAAAATTCCTTTCGTAATTTGGAGATTTTTTCCTAAATAAACTATATGCTTATCTCTAACGGTTTAGAAATTAGCTATTGGACCACGATTGGAGTGGACACCCTGTATAGATAAGGGCCAATCTATGAGAAATAGGACATAGACATCAAAATATGAAACTCACTGAATAATAACATGTTATATGTCATTTTATTCACAAGATATCATAGTTTCCTAATTCAAAGTGTAAAATATCCTAGTTTTTACTCTAAACATGTCCTAACGTCCTAAAGTTACGGTTTTTCTAACCAATTTTTTTCAGTTAAAAATTATCAAGTTTCCAGCCTTGACCCTGGCCACACCGGATTCAATTTGGAAGATAACGAATTATAGTGCTTTAGTAAGCACCCCCTTTGACATTTTCCAGCAATCAATTTCTTTGTAGGTTGTATTAGTTTTTAATTACAGGCAGGCAAAATTATCTAGAATCTTTGTAACGACCGTAACCGAAAACAAGTATTTGTTATTCCGTTACAATAACTATTTGTGGTAGAAGTTAGGCTTTATAGTGTACTCATTTTTTCTAAAAAATGCACTAATAATTTATTCAAAAAACCTTTAAGTTTTTGTGCTATATTGGTTACGGGTGTTACATGTTTTAGGTCTAAATTCACAGTTCACGTCGGATCTTTGCCTGATTTGGTACATAAGTCCACTAATGCATCTGAAAGTTACTTTGGAGGTATTTGTATCTTATAGAGTGGAAAAGCTCCTATAAAGGAGCTTTCCTACTATAAATACCGTTTACATTAGTTCTTAGACAAATTTGACTCAAGGGTCATTCGATGTTCACCAGGAAACCATACAAAAGTGAAATAATGAAAAAAAAAAGTTATTTGCATTTGATACATTGTAGTAAAACATTTTGCTGGATTTTTAAATTGTTTGTCTTCACCTCCTCGTTTTCGAATTATAAAGTCCTAAAGTCAGCCAAAATTTTAATAAAGTCAGTAAATTTAGTGAGTTTCAGGTAATGATGGGAGACATCTTTCGCATGCTTTGCAGATAGATATTCTACCACATGCAGATGGTGAAATAGTCGGCCTTCTATTTCCTCAGAAGCCTTTAAATTTGGAGCTTTACTTAAATTTAATCCTTTACAATCTTATATCTCGATAACGGGCGGACGAGGGCAAATGATTTTATGCAGAAAAAAATCTTAATGTGTGAGTATTTTTAAAATGTTTAATGAAGCAAGCACTTGTAGTTGAAGCAATAAGGTGCCTGGTACAATCAATACCATTTACGTAATAAGCGAATTTGTAGAAATTTTTCTAAGCAAAGTACTGAAGAAATACAGAGCTCAAGTCACAGATGATTATGAGGGTTTAGTGGAGCTAAAAATCTGAAGAGAGACTGGGAGGTATGGGTATTCTGGTGAAGTTTCATGGGAAAACGTAGCTCAAGGGATTTGAAAGCTTCCAAAGTCTATAGTAAGCAATTGAAGATTGTATCTAATCAAATGAACTAACTGGAGAACCTACTGCTCATATGTCCATTATTTGACTTTATATATGGCGGAAAAATGAATTAAAATAGCTGTTTACTCATTTTTAGCAACATATGTATTGAACATAGTCAGACATGTAACGACCGTAACCGCTTTTGTAACGACCTTAACCGCAATCAAAAATTCATAAACATTTATTTCTCAACAAAAAAGCTAAATTCTTTATATGATATCATGCCTTATTTATTGAGCAATTATTATAAAAATCCAGAAGATCATACGTGCAATAGATTCACAGAAAAGTGGCAGTGTTTCATAGCACTCAAAAAACCATGTCTTTTTTTTGTAACGACCGTAACCACACATTTTCGAGATTTTTCTACAACTTCCACTTATAATTTCAAACTAACACTTGGAGATAATCATGTTGGGGGGAGGGGGGGCCTTATCATTCCCTGTTTTCATTAGAACTTTAACTGCATTTGTGAATAAAATATGAGCAGCTGAAGTTGTGTGAATGTAACGACCGTAACCATGGATTGGCCCATAAAGAAAAACTAAAAAATACGCTTTTGCATTCGAATCCGCTGTGATCACTGATTTCCCTCTGATTTTCAAAACTACTGAACATCCGCTAAGTTTACATGCACTTATAATACATCAACATGTAATATAGCTTAGCCTTTAGTATTAATAATAGTATTAAATACAGGGTGTCCACTCCAATCGTGGACCAATAGCTAATTTCTAAACGGTTAGAGATAAGCATATAGTTTATTTAGGAAAAAAACTCAAAATTATGAAAGGAATTTTGGGTCTATTCAATGTTTTTCAAAAAATCAAATTTTGAAAGAGTTACGAAATTTTAATTTTTATACAGCCCCCCAGTCCTATCAATCATATTTAGTAAAACATTCTTGACACTGTAACGTTTAAAACTAAAAAAAAATCACTCTTCTACCACAAAAATTGACGTTCTGACAAATAAGTTTACACAGTCTATCAATCACGTCTTGAAAACAATCTTGACACTGTAACGTTTAAAACTCATAACGTCACTCTTTAGCACAAAATTGACTCGAGTTTGACGTTATGAAAAGTCAAGATTTTGAAGGATTTATAACGTACGTCTAAACGATCTTGATTTTTCAAAACGTCATAACTCGGTCAATTTTTGTGGTAGAAGAGTGATTTTTTTTTAGTTTTAAACGTTACAGTGTCAAGAATGTTTTACTAAATATGATTGATAGGACTGGGGGGCTGTATAAAAATTTAAATTTCGTAACTCTTTCAAAATTTGATTTTTGAAACATTGAATGAAAACATGATAGACCCAAAATTCCTTTCATAATTTGGAGATTTTTTCCTAAATAAACTATATGCTTATCTCTAACGGTTTAGAAATTAGCTATTGGTCCACGATTGGAGTGGACACCCTGTATATTACTTTCATATTTGCAAAGAACGTGAATTTTATTTTTTATTCAGAGTTACATACATACATACTAACAAACCCACAGGTGAAACTAATAAAAGCGTATTAATATACTCAATTCAATAAACAATTTGAAACTTTTCTACATAAAATATTAATACTTATATCTGTGGGATATTTAAACAAAATAAATATAGGATACAAACATTTTTTAAACAATGCGTAATACTGAAGAACGATTCTAATTAAGTTAAGCATCTATTATGCTTCGGAAGCATAATTTCCTCCACTGTTTTCAAATGGTCGCTAAAAGTCTACCATTATAAACATGTTCCATTTCACATACACAATATCCTGTTCGTGTTTGTTTTAAAGAGTGGAATTGCATTTCAGTGTTTCCGTATGTACGAGGGTAATTACATGTTACCCTCGTATATTTCATATTCCAATGAGTTCAAAGGATTTAGAGGACAGAGCTCGTAAATACTTATAGAAATTGAATGAAATTGGACAGCCATGTTGAATGCTTGAAGAATTTGAATGAAATCGTTAACAAAGACAAATGCATTGCGATTATTATTATTATTCATTTTCTGGGTAAATCACAAAGCATACTGCATCGAAACATGGAACAGATTTCAGTTAGCATGTATGCTTGACGCTCCATGAGCTTCAAATGCAATATACTGAAGAATGTGAAATTAATATAAACTCATCAACATTTAAATAGTAAAGATTCCAAGCATACCAGAGATTTCAAGCAAAATAATTTGTTGCGAAAGAAAAAATACTTTAAACTAAAAACTCGAGGAGCTTTATGCTTTTAGAGTATTGTTTTAGTTTCGAAAGCATAATTAAGGTAAATTTACAAAGCGAAATGGTGCACAATTGACATAAAAAGTCTCGTTTTATCTCGTTACATAAAAGTATCGTGTATGGCATCGTATTTTTATTCTGAAATGACATTTGGATCCAATAAATCTGTACCTCAGAACCAGACTAACGTAAGTCCATTTTCGTCATTTTTCGGTAGAGGGGAAAAACGATTGTCGAATACATCGTTTTTTCCTTCTACTGAAAAATGACGAAAATGGACTTACGTTAGTCTGGTTCTGAGGTACAGAAATTACCCGTAAATGACGTTTCCAAGAAAAGGATGCAACAATTAGATGCGAAGAAATTACTTGACTGTAAAAGAAATAAGTACTTAAATAAATAAAGAAAAATAAAAACAAAATTATTATATAAATGAAAAAAAGGAAAATCATTAATGAATAGCACAAAACAGTTCTTTTAAGATCGTCTGTAAACCAGAACAGAAAATAACGTTCGACGACAAAGGAAAAGGATCCAAAATTCATCGCCACGGAACTAAACTGCTCGTATATTGATCGAACTCTCATCTTATTTTGATTCAAAATTTATCGCCACGGAACTACACTGCTCGTATATTGATCCAACTCTCATTGTATTTTTATCCAAAATTGATCCTTAATTCATCGCCACGAGCTACACTGCTCGTATTTTGATCTAAATCATATCGTATTTTCATCCTAAATTCATCGCCACGGAACAGCACTGCTCGCGTATTGATCTAAATCACATCGTATTTTCATCTAAAATTGATCCTAAATTCATCGGCACGGGACTGCACTGCTCGTAAATTTCTCCAAATCTCATCGTAAACTCATCGGATTTTGCTGCTTGGATTCTGTTTGGCCGATGAGACATATTGGAGCAATTCCCGATGAGAACTCATCGAAATCCGATCATCGGCCGATGAGAATTTCATCGGGTTTCGATGAGTGGCCGATCATCGGCCGATGAGATTGTGCTGCTAGGGGTATAACATAGTGCTTTTTTCGATCGTCGTAAACTTAAACAGTAAATAATACTTGAGGTTCAAAGAAAAGAGAGATAGAGAGCGAGAGAAAATAAAGAACCAAAAAGATGCGAAATGATTTAGGAGGCACAGAAGACACTGGCTAATGGCGGCTGAAAGAGGTAAACTCAATATCAACCTAATAACGTAGAAAATGAGCTCTCCAATTACAGTCGAGCCCGCTTATTAGAATATCGGTTAAAACACTAACCCGATTATTAAAATACAATTTCAATGTATCAAACCGTTGTAATGCATTATTTTAATTCCGGATAGTGGATTATCCCGCTTATTAGAATACTTTTTCGTGGAAAAATGGCTATACCATAAAGCGAGCTCGACTGTAGATAGTTGCCAAGTTGAATTTTCGATATTTTTAATGTTGCTTTAACTTGTTTAATTTTTGGTTTATTATTTACTAGACTTACCCGCCACGGGTTTGCTAATGGTAAATTTAAGGGGTCTTCGCTGCTCTTGCTGTATTCATAATGCATGAATTAAAAAAACTAATTTCAGCAAGTATAAGGTTAAATTGAAGCGTAATTTTACCGGAGTTTATTTAAAAAAAAATACATATGCTTTGTCGTGGAAAAATTGCGACGTTATACCTCTTTGGCATATTGCTTAAGTCACTGCAAGTTTGTGCATTCAAGCTCTAAAACTGTAAATACGAAAATTTTCTCGCTCAGTGAGATTTACCTCACTTAACAGAATGTATTTTTTAATTTTTATATGATTATTTTCGATTTAAACGAATTTCTAGTTTCGGTTTGCTGCCTTTTTTATTTACTTGGCGATTTATTTTAAATTTTAGTTAGGATTTATTGTTCATTTTTGTGGAGCGTTTAGAGAAGTTAGGAAGTCGAACATGCCAAATTGGTATGACATTTACCATCATTGTTTTCATTTTTGTAGTATTTAATATCTTACCTAAATACTCCAAGCTGAGCACACTTTTTTATTTCTGGTTTCAAAAACTT
The DNA here is from genome assembly GCA_038373865.1 of Uloborus plumipes. Taxonomy (NCBI): domain Eukaryota; kingdom Metazoa; phylum Arthropoda; class Arachnida; order Araneae; family Uloboridae; genus Uloborus; species Uloborus plumipes. The sequence goes on from JAXGGA010001257.1 coordinate 45,475, forward strand.
TGTTGTACCTTCCTTAAATTTAGATTGTAAAAAATAAATGATTAAATGAATAAAAAATAAAATAAATAAAAAATGCAGCCTTTTGGAACGATAGTTCCCTGAAAACTTTTGATGGTTTCCAATGGTGGACTTAAAAAGGGCGGTTCCAGAAATTTTTTAATGAGGGGGCGATTAATTCTTTTATTTACCTGTTACTACGTAAGGTTGGTTAGGGTAAGTGGGCCCCCTTTTTAAAACTTCGTTTTTAAAGCCTTATATAACAGCTTTAAAGCAAAAAAAGTTTAAACTTGTTGACTTATTTTATCTTGGACATTATTAATAAATACAAGTTCAGCATTATTTCCTAAAAAACATGCTTTTAATGTTTTTAACTATCGTATTCTTTAAAAAATGACGTGGGTGGCTCACTTACCCTCTAGGAAGGGGTAAGTGGGTCACCCCTCATTTATTTATATTTAAAGTGAGCATATTTAAAAAAAGGGGTTTGCATGTCCTACCTGATAAAGTATGTAACATTTTAGTAGGAAATACTTTTTTGTAAATGTATCCATTAACGAGATATCACAAACATTGAAATGTGTATGACAGAAAACTATAAAGCGGAATACAAAACAATTGTGTCTGTGAAATTCATTAAAAGCCGTAAGGCATATTTTTTGCTTTTACATATAAATTAGTGTTGAACAAACATAATAGAGTCGATTAAGATCAATTTTGGTCAAATAAAAAAAAATATACAGGCTGAAAAAAAATGGTAGCACTTTATGGCAGCGTCTGTTTGAAGTTTGTTGAGAGGAGACATTATCATTTCATCCTCAATTATAATTCTAACATCACTTACATCAAACCAATAAAAAGTGTAACTATTGCTATTCTTTCTATCAAATGTAGTAGCATTTTTTTTCATTTGTATCATATTGTAAAGTTAGAACTTCATAATACTTTATATTTTTCTTGTATGCAAGTTTCCCAAATACATAGTTACCAGCTTTTGCAGTTTTTGTAGCTAAAGAATCAATTCCTTCTAGGCCTGCATCATTATCTTTCATTTCGTCTAAGAAATTGCTTCATCAGAACTGCTTTTCATTTTGAAATCATCATTATTATGAGGGGGCCCACTTACACCATAGTGAGGGGGCCCACTTACCCTAACTGAGAAAAACCAAGGGGTAAGTGGAACCCCTCCCCTTAAACACTTATTAATAATACTTTGCTTAAAAATTCTTATTGCAATGAGCACTTCAGGTTAAACTCTACAAAAAAACTTGATGAACATAGAAAAAATAATAAAAATTAACATTGAAACACCTATTTGAAAAACGTTGCTCGAACTCGCAAAAAAATTTTTTTTTTAAATTTTTTTTTGACATAAATTTTATGATCCACAAAAAAGTTCCATGAAACCCAAATATATGCAAAACCAATCATTGTGATGAAATATAACATGATCAGTACAAAAATCATATGCGCATTTCAGTTTTAAGGGGGGTGTCCCGCTTACCCGAACCAACCCTATCTAATTTCAAACGTGTTTGTTTTGGGGGGAGGTGAGGCTTTCCCATTATTTTAATTTAAAGCAGCTAAAATAAAGATTTTTATTCAAGGAGGGTGAGACAGTGGAAATCCTCGAACGTCTTCCTCTCTTTTTTCGTTACAAAAGATGTTCCAAATTTCGTGTTTTTAGAACTTCAACTTTCTAACAATTCCGGGGGAATGTTAAGAACATCCCCATCCATATCTTAGAATATCGCAGTTTTTGAAACTTTAATTTCGTAAAATTACCGGAGGAAAATCTCTGATCCCCATCCCTTCCACTAGCGTCATCAGCGATGGAATATACACTTGCGTTTTTAGGACTTTTTTTTTTTGGAAATATTGCTGATGCAATAACACTCAAGGGAGGGGTGATCGCCCCCATCGCCCGCTCTTGCGACTCAACTTATTTGGCAAAATTTTTACATTTTAACCCATTAATGCCTAGCGTCCCTTTTTAGGGACGGTCCAAAAAAAGGGTCTGAATTTCCCAAAAAATGAACATTTCAACCAAATAATAGTGTTCAATTAGTACCTTGGTATTGTTTCAATTCGTTATTAAGAGAATGTAGTCCATAACCATTGTAAAGTGTGTTCTGTAGCAGTTTTAACATGACCTTTTTCAAAAAATTACATCGTTCACAAGCTCAAGAAAAAAAAGCTAAGTTTTTAAAGTTATTCCCAGCTTCCCAGTTTATGTCAATTTCTGATTTTATTTCTTCTTCTAAAAGGTCTTTTTAAATATTATATCGTAGAAAGAAAATTTTTTTAATAAATAAAGTATCTACCCTCTGGGGTCAATCGTAACTTTTAAGGCACGATTTTTCTTTCCTTAATAAGAAAAATATTTTTTACATGATATTTTTCTTATTATTTTTCCTGTCCATTAAACACCGCTTGTAACCAGTATACAAAATATCTTTGAAAAAAAATGTCAGGCATTAATGGGTTAATGGCACTTATGACTGTAGCACCAAGATCTTGAAAAGCGAGTCAAGAATTTTTTTTCTCGATAACACAGGCCAACGATGAAAAAACTTTTTTAATGAAAATACCTTATTCTTATGTTGTTTAGGTTGCTGAATCCAAATATGATGCTTAAAAAGTTGTATCACCCACCATTTATTCACATTTTATAGTTACATTCATGAAATAAAGAAACATTTTTAGAATTTAACAGCTTTTTCATAGTTAAGATAACATGAAAAAATAGGTCTAATGAACAAAGATGATGTTGGCAGCACTGCTGAAACACATGCTACAACATGATGGGGGATTACTGTTGGTCACTTCACCGGGAAGTTCAGCAAGCTATTCATCGCAGGAAAAGCTACACAAGAAGCTTCAAGGAAAAAAGGGAAAGAAAATATAAAGCAATTCCAGTTGACAAGTGAACCTTGTATCATCACATAAAATTACTATTCCAAGTATTTTACTGTAAATACAAACCATTTTTACGATTCTACAGTGTTTCATTGATTTCCCTATATACTGTAAATGGGTATTAGACTATATAATAAAATACATTTTGCTTGGAAACTAAGGGTGATACATAAAAACTACAAGCAGATTTGGATTCAGCACATAAAAATCTATCAAGATCAGCTATTAAAATTAAAAAAGTTTTCAAAAAGGTTTTTTTTTGTTGGCCTGTGTAATTCGTTTGAGAATATTTCAATAACAGATCTTTGGCAGATACTTTTTAGCTATACTGCCGTGCTAAGCACAAAAGTGGTATCTGCACTTTTTAACAAAATTGAGTTATTGCCACCAGGTGGCTCTTTGTGACGTAGTTTACCAAAACACAAAATTACATTATCATTTGAGAACGGGAAATATTTTTGAAAAATTTCTGTAAAAGTTTCATCTGAATCAAATACATTGTGGCGTAAAACTTTAAAGAGTAAGATCTCAGTTTGAGCTCAGCTGCAGATAACACTTTTGTGCTTAGCACGGTAGTACATGTATGTCATTTAACTCGGCGCTTTATTTTCTGGATACCTTGGCGAAAATTAAAATTTTAAACTTGCATCTTCGCCGTTGTTGTTCCTCTTTCTCTAATTTTGCATTTTAATGTAGCTTTCAACGTGAACAATAACTCGATATTAAGCTGATTATGCGTTGCATGTTAATGGAGCTTTTAAAGTTGATTTGGCGAGTTTTTAATAGGAATTGTTTTCGTAAGAGCATTTATTTACGTCAAGAGTGAGAGAGATAGAGAGAGAAAAGAAAGCAATCGTGATTGCTTGAAAAAAGTATGATACGCATATGCCAAACGACAAATTTTATACATTTTTAGTAAAAAATGTTATTGTTTAAGCACATAAATTAAGAATGACAGAATGAGTACGGAAAGGTGCACTATTTCTTGAACGCTATTTCTTTCTTAATTTCTTTACAAATCGTTCTTAAGATCAAGAAGAAAGTAGAGCTGAAATAGTTTTTCTCAATATATATATTTTTTAAAGGACTTAATTTGTTTACTTGACTTTGAATGCTAAACGAAAAAAAAATCACAAAATTTGTCAAGATGGTTATTGGCAGAGTCTATAACACCATTCCGATTTGAAAATTAGTTTTTCTCTTAAAAAGAAGTCGCTTAAACAGTTACTGCTTAAAGTTAAAAAAAAAAAAATGAAAATGAAAATAAAAAACCGAAAGGGCAGCATTTTGGATAAATAAAGATAAAATTCAGTTTGATCGGAAAAAGGTCCTCTTCTTTCGTGGTAGTGGTGATCATTTTTTATGATAAAGACTAGCTGCGTGGCCCGGCGTTGCACGGGCTGTAATGTAGTGAAGGCAGTTTGAGAAAACTACTCGCCACCAAGGCTGCTCGCCTTTAAAGTAATGAGAAAAGTTTAAACAGTTTACTCGCCGTCAAGGCGGCTCGCCTTTACAGTAGCGAGGAAAGTTTCAATAAACTACTCGCCGCCAAGGCGGCTCGCCTTTACAGTACCAAGGAAAAGTTTAATAAACTACTCCCCGCTAAAGCGGCTCGCTAAAAAGCTTTCCTGCATCTAAGAATCAATCGAATTATTTGCACATGCTTCCTCAAAAATAAAGACGATGTCAAGTAGCGCATACTTAGCACTCTCCCTAAATAACAAATAAAATTCCTTTCCAAAAACAATTAATCCAAACCGCTTTCTTCCTGTAAAATTAATTGCAAAATTCTAAACGAAAAAGTTCTTTTAATATTTGGATCGCAGCCAAAAAAGTCCCTTCTAAAAACAGCAATTGCAATTTTATTTAAAAACACATTTTCAAAATGGTACCAGAGAAAAAATGTCATTAATAATTAGAATAAAAACAATTGTTAGAACTGTGTTATAACACGTATTCAAAATGACAATGGAAAAAAATAACTCTTTCATTTTAAAAAGTTCAATTTAATTAACGTTTTAATTTAAAATCGCAACGGAAAGAAATAAATATCTTGGAATTTAAAATAGTTCAATAATTTAATTAACGTTTTAATTCAAAATGGCAACGGTAGGAAATAAATATCTTGGAATTTTAAGCAGTTCAATAATTTAATTAACGTTTTTATTCAAATGGCAACGGTAAGAAATAAATGTCTTGGACGTTTAATCATTTATTAGGCTTAATCGCTTTAAACTTGACTACTTATTAATTGATATCTTCACTAATTAAAATCGTATAATCATATAGATTGAAACTAATGAAGCCTAAAAAATTACCTATCTATCGGTACCTGGTTCGACTTTCAGTTCATTGGCGTTCAGGAGAAATAAGCGTGACATAGAAAGATTGAAAGATAGTTAGATACTCAGTTTTTAATATAAGTAGATATCATTACTATTTCATAAACGTGTTACTGTACTGCTTCGTATTCTTTTGATTCAATAGTGCCCCTATGCGACCACTTGAGGTGGGATAAATGTGCTTTTGACTAACACATTGTTATTTAATATGTCGGTTATAACTGTTCAAAATGAGGGAGAGTTCAAAAAAAAAAACGGTCAAAACGTGGCTGAGGGGCCATTAGCACCTGTTCCGTCGGTGCCCTCGTGCAGCAAATAGGTTGTGGGGTCTTCACTGCTCTCCCCCGATGTAATTTTCTTCTCTTTGTGATGCGAAGCATTTCTATACTGCTTACGGAACCAAGGAATTGTGTTCTCATTTCTCCAAAGTATGTGAAGGATGACTTAATCTACCGTAAAATGGTTTTAAAAAAATGGAGAGGTAACTGAGTTAAAGACTAAATCATGCCTTTGTCTCCCAAAGTAGCTTCTGAAAAACTAGTGCTTGATTCTGAACCATCTGATTTCAAGCTCAGCACAATAACTGTAGGCCACGAAAGTTTTAAAATTAAGAAGCTACTTCAGATGTGGTTCGAAGAAACTATAAACTTTTACATAGTGAGTGTAGAACTGGATTATTTAAATGTCAATCACGGACCGGAATATTCACTACTATACGAGATGCTGAATATTCATACATCAGAGGGCCGGTTACCGATTACCGATTAATCAGCCTAGCCTAAAATGATCAGGGTGTTTATTTTTAATGCTACCAATTTCACCATTTGTGCTTTTTTTCTCTCTTTTACAATTCAGATTACTATTAATTTATTAATTAATTTATTTATTTCTTATATTCTATACTTATTAATTTATTTCTGAGAGAAGATTTATTTTTTCTATTTTCCTAATTTTCTCAAAATAATTAAAAAAAAAAATCTCCTTTCTTTGAACCAATTTTCATATTTTGTTGATGAAATTACAACAGCTCATAACATAATCAACACGTTGTTAATTATGTTAACTAGACATGACATCAAAAAAAATATTGGCAGGCTGTGAGGATCACTCTAATTTTGGAGTGCTTTGAATTAAAATTTATTTTTCAATTATTAATAGTCATTTCCTTCAAAACTTTTATTCTTCGTAAAAATCAGAGGTTATCTAAAAGCACTATATTAAAGAGGAAAATATCGGCACATGCAAAATCTGCACTGTCGATAAATCAGTATATCCCCAATTAACGTCACAAAGAGAAGGAACACTCAGCCCATCAGTTGGAATCGAACCCATGATCTCATATACTGCTCTACAACAGCAGTCTGATTAAGCACTTTCCATTGCTCGGTCACAGAGCCCTTGCCCAAAGTGTTATGGCTGTGATGGTCTGATTGGTAAGGCATCGGACTCGTAACTGGAGGACCCCGAGCTCGATCCCAGCTAGTTGAAGATCCACCTTGTTCACTAATGGTGATTGGGGTACGTTAATTATGGTCGTGGTCATAACGTTCTCTAAGTGTTCTTATTTCAAATAAAAACTTCTGGAGGTGCAAGACCAGGGATTGCTCAGCTCCTGGTCCGGATCATAAAATAGAGCGCTCTTCAGTGGCCCATCAAACCGGTTAAATCACGTGTAGTGTGATCCACGCGTAGATTCTGGAGTGTGTGTGTGTGTGCTCTAAGTATGTACAGAAAAAAAAACAATTCAATGTTCAAATGATCCGAAAATCCCAAACAGTTTGTATTTCCTAACTCTAAAATAGAACAAATGCTACTTTTTTTGTAATATATTAATCGATTCCAATCTAAGCGCATCGATTATTCTTAAAACACGTGACACGTGACCATTCCGACACCGAATCAATATGATCAGAACAGTTGATGCTCTACTACGATTGACTTGATTTCTGAAAAAAAAATGTTACACTGTTAAATATTTGATTTCGCCTCTTATATTTGTGCTTTTTAATTGGAGTATTTCAACTGGGTAAGTACTTTGAAAGAATTTATTTCTTGTATTTACTAAAGACATACTTTTTAAATTGCTATTGCCGAAGGTCAATGTTGATTTCTTTGTGAACTTTCATACGGGATTGTTTTTTGTTTTAACTAGTCATTTATAAGGAATTTCTCTAAAGGTTATAGTGGTGAAATCATTTAAAAATATTGATAAAGTTAAGAAGTAAACTTTATTTCAATCGTTAAATCCGGGAGATTTTTCTGAAAAGAAATTCATCTCACAGCAAACTAAGCTTTACGTAAGATAAATGCATTTGGCTTTGTAAACTTTAAAGGTCTATGTGGCACATGTGCCCCTAAAAATCAAAATTTCATTTTTAAACTATTGAGTGCAAATAATTTATAAATCACATTTGTTCGATGTTATTGAAACGGTACAACCATAATATTAAAAAAAAACACACAACCACAGTTTAGTTACTTAGCAAATATTATCTTGAAAGAAATCGAAATAAAATTTTTGATTATAAAGCCGCATTCATTCATCTACTTTTACTTAAAATTACTTTTGAGTCTCAAATGAAAGGTAGGCAATGTCGTTTATTCCAAATATTACTACTCTTACTCATTCATTGATACAATTTCTGAAAATAGCTGTAGTTTTGCATTCGAGAACCATAGAGACGCATTTGTTTCCTTTGCCTCATTATATACTGAACCAATTATCACAAGACTTGACATACGCGTACATGTTATTTACGTTACCATTCTATAGTTTTATGAATAAAATATTTCGCATTCTTCTGCAAAGCTCACTCTCTTTAAAGGGTCTTCTACCTGAATATTATTTTGTGAATACAGTACACTCCCAATTATCCGTGGAATTGGGTGGCACACGTGTAGCGGATAAAAAAAATCGCGGATAATGCGAAAAAAGCATAAAATTAGGGGTAAAGAAGATAAAAAAGTCTTTTGCATAAAAATAATTTCATTAAACTTAAAAAGTGATATGTACAAACAGTGACGATAGGTACACCCTAAAAAATATTTGAATTTGAGGTTCTCAAGCATATGAAATCTATAAAGAAGTGATACCTACCGTAACGCCCCGGTAAAACAATTTATTGGATGAAGTACACCGCACTCTTGGGTAAGAAATGTTGAGAAAAAAACACAATTTAAATTCGTGTCTTTTGGAAAAATCAGAAAATTGCTTGTTTTTTTTCCGAAACCCTCGCGGATAATCTGTCTCACGGATAATCCGCTCGAGGATAATATCGAGAGTTGACTGTACGCGTATATTAAGAAATACTAGAAATGCTTCACTTATACAATGGAGTTTCAAGAAAAAAAAAGTTTTCTAAAATGTTTGCGTGTATTTTTATAAAATTCGTGATTTTATTCAGTCATGCTCAAGGGTGTTTAATTAAATTATTTCATTTATCTGAATATGTGTGCATTTAACTTTGGCGATATCGCTTAAACTTTCGAAAATTGTTTCTAAAGCTTCAGTTCGATAACGGAAACTTCTGGTATTTAATGAATATTTACGAGGGGCAAATAAATGCTGTAAGTTATTTAAAAGGCTGATAAAGATCAATAAGAAATCGCACAGTGAGATAAATAGTGTCATGTTTTTGCGTTAGTAAGGCAAATGTTCAGAATTAACAGCTGGAAAGGCGGGAAATTATAGAACGGGGGGTTTTAACTGGCCACCAGCCAGACCATTATTTGGGGATCGTGAAAGCTTTTGAAAAAGAAAATGAATGAATTTTAATAATAGAGGTGAACACTGAATCAGTTATAAAAATTTTCTTCTCAAATATTTTAAAAAAATGCTTTGAAACTTTGTTTACTGGGTGTCTTACATCCGAGAACTTTGAATTTTTGAATTTGAGCGTGTTGTATTGCTTACATAAGCTTTTATGTAAGGGCGATTCTCTGTAAACTCGTAATTGGCTATCCGGACTGAGTATTTTAAAGATAATAAAGTGTAATAAAGTAATTATCGCTTTTAATATAAGTAAAGCATTAATACTTTGTATCCCATATATATTTGGAGCGGTAACAAAATTTTTTTTCTGGAGATTAATCTAAGCACCAAAACAGTCCCTTGGTGGTCCCAACCCAATAGTTTAAAAGAAATATTTCAAAAAACCTATTAACACTGCATAAATTTGGTAATTCATTGCTAAAAATAGAATAATGCAACTATATCCTTTTTATGCGTATTTCTAAAACGTAAAATTGTTTTGTAAATTCTGTCCGGAGTTTTTTCAAATAGTCCCCTGCCATAAATTCAAAGCTCCAATAGAAAAAAAAATATTACTCTTGAATATGTTTTTTGGCATGAAGTTTAAAGCAATCAGTGTGAATTTGCCGAAATTGCCGAGAACGGTATTGAAACGATATTTTGTTTAGTTTCAGAGCCACATTTATGATGAAAGTATGCATCTTGGTCGTTAGGTAAACTTTTTAAGAGTGCACAAATTAGATAAAAAATCGTGTGTGCGTTGCTCAATTTTTCCTCCCTAGAACACCGCTAAAAATGCTAAGACTGGTTGGTGAGCTGCATTTTGAAAAAAATTTTGGAAGAGCCCCCGACCTTCCCATTCCCTATTTTCTTTTACATAACATAGTTAAATAAATAACAAGCTGCACTTTTTTTTAAATTTTCATTTTGGAAAATGGATGGGGTCTCTATTTTAACTATAACCATTATAAAGATCGTTTGATAATGCACTTATAAGACTACAAGATCGGAAAATTGCCGGGGATAATCCTCTTTAAAAAAAAAAGTTTGAATTGATTCAGTAGCAAGCCATTTTATACACCCCCGACTTTTTTGACCTCGCGACGGCGCTGCCCCCGACCTATGACAGGAAAGAAGCTGTTGTGGAAAAAAAAATAGAGGAATGAGTAGTAAATTAGTTGAGAAATTGACAAACTTACAGCTGCAATATAGTTCAATGTTGACAAAATAGAAAGGAGTATCACATTTATTACTCGTTTTTTTTCTTTTCTTTTCAAGTTATCAGCAAAGATGATCTGAAAAGGGCAACATTAGCGTCGTTAAATGAAAAATGATCAAATAAGCTTTGTGCTGAACTATATTTGAAGTTAAAAATCAACGTTTACGTTGATTTTTAACTTCAAATATTAGCGTCATTTTAAAATAGATTTTATCCTTATGTCGTTGAATAAACAAGAAAATTTTCCGCTCATGCAACTCCCATTTGTTAATGAGATTGTTTGATTTTGGGTTATTTAGTACATAGAGTTGAGTATGTAAGGAGCTTGAACTTGATAACAAAAACTGCGGATTAAAGTAACATTTACAGCAAAAGCTTCAATCTTGCGTTAGAATTTTCTAAAGATTCCATTTTAGCAACTTATACGTTGGAATTTTCTAAAAAATGCTGAATTATAAAAAAATTTAGCAGGGGTTAGTCAGAGAGTATTGTTAATTTTAATGTAGCATCTTTTGATGAAATAGAACAACAAGAAAAATGATTTGATGCGCAAATGGTTATGTGCATAGAACAATTAGTTTTCAATCAAGCATTTACTTAATTAGCTATTTACTATTTCACTCAACCTTGAATTTAATGTTTTCACCAAAATTGAAAGAGAGAAAACGCCCTTTTGCCCAGTTTTTGAAAGATAAGAACTATCCGAATCTTTGAAGGACGGTTGAAACGAGCAAGGTTAGCAATTGTTTGAGAAAACCAAATATCAGGCTGTCGGCAGAATTGAAAAACTCTGTTTCAATCACATAATCTTCAAATTTATTGATGTTTTTTTTAAAAGTTGTATTAAATTTGAAATTTGTTAATACTTTTCCACATTAAACTAGCTGTCGTGGCCGTCACGAAACTTTCTTCTATATCTATCTTATGAATTCCGATTACAAAATAAAATACGTACTCGCCAGAATAATTGGAGACAGCAGCTCCAATTTCCCAATTATCGTAATAACCCTGCAAATGCAGAATCAATGAGCGAAATTGGAAATCATTGCAAAAACCTTGTTTAGATTAATTGCAAACATTTTATTTGTTAGTAAAAAGAAATTGGCAACAGTTAAAATTTCAAATCATTGAAAGTTTTCAGATGTTTTGATAATTAAATACCGTGAAAGCGATTTTTTAATGAATTAATTTTTCGCATTGTTGACTAAGCGCAAAAATCACCCCACCCTCCCCCTGGGGCGATTGGCGCCAAAATTTAATCGATGCTTGCTTCCATATTGGGTTAGTGTTATTCCAAATTTCATTCAAATCGCAGCAATATTTCTGGAGATACAGTAGGTGCAATGACAAAATAAGCACTTTTGATTGCTCCACCCTCCTTTGAGATATTGACACACAAATTGAATCAGCACTTGTACTCAATAAGGTCTACCTATAGACTAATTTTCGTTTTATTCCGCCGGTTACTTCCTGAGATATAGCAATCACCCCCGCGCAGAACACGTGCGATTGCTCCACCTCCCTTGGAGGAATTTGCTAAAAAAAGTCAGGTGCACCAGTTCACATGGTGGTACATATGTGCAAAAATTTTTGTTCGATTTCATGCAGTAGTTTTTGCTCCAGCGCGGCCACAAAAACTGGTCACACACATACAGACTCACAGACACACAGACACACACACAGACAGACATTTTCCAAAAATGGTCGAAATGGACTCGGCGCACCTCAAAACGTGCAAATCCGTCAAAATTCGACATTCGAAAATTTTCACGAATCCAATACTTTCTTCTATATATTAGATATAGAAGAAAGTAAAAAGTAGATGATGATTGAAAGAAATTTTTTAATGTTTACAAGAAAGTAACGAGTTATAGTTTGAATAACTTTCCACTTACAGGAATTTTTGAAGAAAATAAAGCAAAATTTCAGAGAGCTAGCATGTAAACGAAGTTAATTATGTTTCGTAAAAAAAAAAAAAACCTCTGTACAATAAATAAATGAATAAATTAAGAAAAAAACATTCACATAAACGAATAAAATTATAACTAAAACCAAATATTTTAGATATGAAAAAACTTGCACTTCATTCCGAGAAGGACAATATTGTAATGAAGTGCCTTTTTCTTCGTTATAGGGGAGCCGCTGTTGGTTTCTGCAGATTCAGAGAATGCAATAACAAACTTTTAATCTTCGGAAGCTCCCTACGTATTACATAGGTGTCCTTGAACCCGCTGACTACTCTCCTTTTAGCCTCTCGCATGCTCCGAAAGCTGCTTCGACCTCAAATTCTGGGCGAATTTTTAGAAGAACCTCAAAAATGAGTTCATAAGATTTTCTTCCTAGTATAATGCATAAAAGTAATTTTTTTATGTTAAAGCAGCTAAAACTAGTGTTATGTAAAGCTTTGATTTAGAATGAATTTTGAAAATTTATGATCATAGTACCCGTAATACGCATACACTTGATTTGAACTACAACAGCTAACCAGAAATGACGCGATAGGTAAGGCGTCGGACTCGTAGCCGGATGGTCCCGGGTTCGATATTAGCCGGTTAAAAATCCACCGTTTTCACAAATGGTGGCTGGGGGATGTTAAAAAAACTCGAGGTCACAAAGTCCTTCAAGTGAATCAACACCTCTGGGGGTACCGGACCAGGGAGTTTCTCGACTACTGGTCTGAATCCAAAGAATAGAGCTCTCTTTAGGGCCCTATCCAACCGGAAAAACCACGTGTTGTGGTAGGTACGAGGGACACTGGAGTGAAAAGTCAACCAGAAAGCGTAACATCAGAAATATTTTATATCTATATTTCAGTATTTGAAAATAAAGCAGATAATAATAGTGCCTTGTAAAACGATTAATTACTTTTTAATTTCTTTTTTTAATTTTAAATATGCCACTGTAGTCGCTAGTGAGCGATACTCTATACTGCAGTGCTAAGCATAAAAGTCGTATCTGCACTTTTTGAGTTATCGATACCTGGTGGTTCTTTGTGACGTATTTTAACCACATACAATGTTTTATGGTCATTTAGGAACAAAACAATTTTTTTTTTTTTTAAATTTCTGAAAAGGTATCATCCAAATCAAATACGTGGAGGAGCAAAACTTTAAATAGTATTTTCTCAGTTTGTGAGCTCGAATGCAGATATCACTTTTGCGCTTAGTACGGCAGTATAGCCAAAAGTGATATGTGTGTTACAAAGACAGAAGTATCCTTTCTCTTTGGGCTTTTATAACTTCATTTCACGTTTTCATTTTGAAATGGAAAACGCGGCACACTTACAACGAATGACTTAGCGGGACATCAAGTGGTGAACGGATGCAAATATCACACCGCAAACCACGCGCAACACTTACCATTTTACCGGTACTCGCATTTTCCTGCCGCTAACCTATTTGTTCAGATGGCCGAATAATATTTTAAAAACCATTCCTTATTTTGTTCTGCTGCTCTTGTAATTCAAAACCTCCATCTTTTACTTTGAGGTTTGTTATTAAATCCGGGTTGGTTGTCCGTTCCGCTTGGAAACTATCTCCTTCGGAGGTGTGTGTGATGGCTGGACGTCCGTGGAACAAAAAAAAAAGGCAAATCTTCATTCTTAAAAGGATGGTTTCTTTTGTCAGTGCTCAGTACTAAATGGGATGGAGAAAGAAAACGAAATAGAAGGACGAGATGGATTCGGTATTTAGGTCAAACTATCAAAACTTAATCTACTATGGCAGTCCAAATTGACATCGTAATGAAATTTGAATGTGATGTGCCTTTTGTTAGCGTGGTTTAAGTGAATGTTAAATATGGTAATCGGGCGGCGGGAAATGTTTGTTAAAGTAGGACGAACCCCGTTTTTGAGCGGTTAGGTTTGTAGGTTGTTAGAGTATATATAGTTATTTTTTTCCCCATTTCTGTGATTGTGGATGCATCTGAGATAAGGGCATATAATGTACCGGTCCCATCAAATATTACGGATTTTACGTTTTAGTTTTAAAGGATTAAGGTAAAATCGCGCATAATTTCCAAAACCAAACAGGGATATTTAGTGCACTTTGAAGGAAATTATATATCAAGACAGACGGCGAGAGATCGCCGTCAATTTTTATACATTAAAAAAAAGTTTACAAAAAATCATTGTGCATTTTGAATTCCAATTTCGTATCCTACTTCTCGGTGTCTCAACAATGCATTTCACCCTTAGATGATGAGGTGATTGTAACAACATTATTTTTTTGCGCACACCACAAAATGTTGCACCTTAAAAATAAGAACCTTCCAGTAATTTTTACATGTGTTATTTATCTGAATACAACTGAAATAGTAGGGTCACCTGGGGTAATTCCTGGTCAAAAAGCATTAACATCCAATTATTACAAAATCTATCTAAGTTAGAGTTACAAATTTTGGTATGGAGGAAGCACATTGGGATGTCCATCGAATAAAATATTCATGCTATCAACAATACATAATGAACTTGAGTAATTGTCGTTAATTAGTGACCAGGAATTACCCCAGAGATGGGGTAATTCCTGGCCACTTACGGGGCAATTATTGGTCACTCAAATGATTGATGAAAATGTATACATTTTGTAAGCACATTATTAATACAAGTTATTAAACTAATTAGATAAAGAATTTATTTACATATATAGCTAATTAAACACTATATTTAGTTTTTTTAAGGAAGAATGCAATTGTTTTCAACATAATAGCTTTACTTAATAAAACTTAGCCAAAATACTTTTTATACACTTTGTATGCAATAGTTACAGCTTTTATATCTGTTGTGAATGAATCTTCACCTAGGTCCATAAAAAATATGGTGCACATGCACCATATACACTGAGCACATGCTTCTGTCTGTTATGAACAAGTTAAGGTGAACAGTGAAGTGAATAGTACAATGCAATTACAATTAAGCATTTTTCTTAGTATAATTAAGAATAATTATTAAAACTTATAAAATAATTGGATGAAATTTAACAAAGAAAAATTCAGTATATTGTATACTTATCATTAACAGATAAGAATGTTACATTGCGGTTACAGTTAACTTTGCAGTTAAGGCTCACAGAGTTACATATAGTTTAAATCAATAACATATATCAATAATAAGTGAAATAATAATTCATAAGTATTAAAAAAAGGACTGACCAGGAATTACCCCACTGACCAAGAATTACCCCAGTAACCAGGGGCATCTTTTGGAGCCTTCCTGCAAATTATTCAAAACAATAATGGTAAATCCAAAACTATTTTTCAGTAACTGACATGGTACCTAATTCAACCAAAAAAAACGAAAAGGAAAAATATTCAGAAGTTTAAGTTTGATCACGATCTTTGTACAATGTATCAAAACTAAGGCCAATCTTGTTTTACGAAATTTAACAAGCGATTTTAAAAAGATTTTTTTTTCAAACTAAATACACAGTCAACTCATAATTAAGTAATGAATTGCAATGAAGATAGTTCAGAGTACCCCTGTGATTTTTTTCATTTTGCTGAAGGATTATTAAGACATAAAAAGGACTGTGACCAGGAATTACCCCAGAAACTTGCTGACCAGGAATTGCCCCGGGTGACCCTACTGTAAGTGATTTACATATGCAAATGAAGTCATTGATGTAAACAGTATGAAACATTTGAATTTAAACGTTCAATTCTTTTATGGGGAGGGTGAGGAAGATAGACAATTTCAACTTAATGGTTGAGGCATAAGCTCTAAAACGTTTCGCAACTAGCGTATCTGTCTGTTTAGAGGAATGTAGCGTAACTTAAGGGTAAACAGAGTCAATGATAAATCGTCACAAAATGGGAAAATTGCCCAGCCCCTACTAGGCGCATTTTAATTTAATCTATATACATAAAAGACTACTTTTGTATCCGTATGTCAGGGATAATCTTCCAAACTACTGGACCGATTTTAACCTTTTTTTCACCGTAGATAGCTGCAGTAACAGGGAGCAGGATAAGCTATACTTTATTTCTAAAAAGCTTAGTTTAAAAAAGTTATTATGGAAAATAGTAAATTTCATGTAGTTTCCCCATTAAATGATTAAAATTTCAGTCCATTGTTGCAAAAATTTACTGCCTGGCAACAACAATATTAATAGTGATCATAATGAAAATGTGAACCAAGGCTTCACTGGAGTAAGTATGAAATTTATTGCTTTCTTAGGATTTTTAGATTCATCTGTGCCAATAATCGCTAACGGGGTAAATAAAAAGATAATTGATTTTGGCAACAGTTAGAGAACAGAAAATGTTTATAGTCAAAAAATTTCTAAGTTAGGTACGTAAGATGTTTTCACGAATGTAGTCACAAGGATATAAACTAATGATGGGACTTATTTTACATGTAATGTTTAGACATACTTGACTCCAGTGCGATTGATTTTACAGGGTGCGACAGAGAAACTTGCTGATTTTAATTGGATGCTAATTAGCAAGGAGTGGTCAGAAAGGAGTGGGAAGAGTCTCATTTTAAAGAGAGGGTCCTGAAGTTTTGTTATCTCATAGTTTAGTTGTCACCATGCGTTGGACAAAGGAGCAACGAGCGTTCTCCGCCGAATCTTACTTTTCAAATAATCTTTCGGTGGTCGCCACTCAACGCGCCTTCCGAACTCGGTTCAAAATTCAGCCCATTGTTCCCATTCTTGGCTGGGAATCGACTGTTTTGTGGGTGAAAACATTCAGGGAAAGTGAGAGTGTGGTAAACAGAGGCCCAGGAGGTCAACGGATTTCCAGAACCCTAGAAAACGTCGAAAAAGTGAGGGAGTCGTTTTTGCGCTCTCCCAGGCGTTCGGCGCGTAAACACGCTGCTGCTTTGGGGATTTTTGACTGGACACTGAGACGAATTTTTCACAACGAACTCCAGTTTCATCCCTACAAACTTGCTGTGGTTCACCAGTTGAGTGATAACGTCTTCTTGAAAGGTGACGTACCGTGGCCGGCCCGCTCTTCCGATTTGACACTCTGAAGATTTTTTATGGGGGTATCTCAAATCGATCGTTTACAACGACAAGCCCCGGACCCTGCAACGCCTGGAGAACAACATCCGGCTTGCTACCACCAACATCCCATCAGTCGATATGCTCGAAAGAATGCAACAAATCTAGGGTACATGAGTGCATCATTAACAGGGGCCGTCATTCTTCCCGATGTAGTTTTTAAATCTAACTAATATAAAAATTCAGAATGGGTACCATATCTTATAAAAAGTAGTAAACTGATACATGATGAACTTAACCCTTAATTGACTTTTCAAGTCTGCAAGTTTCTCCGCCGCACCTTGTACCAAGCTTATAACATTTCTGATTTACCTAAACATTTTGTAGTTTGCATTTGTATTTAAGGTGTGTAATATACAGTTTTTTAGTTTGTTCAGTCAGAAAAAATTGCCATTGTTTATAGAAGTAGCCATTGTGTGTATAGATATGCACTTTAATGTTGAAAAATTCATGAACAAGTGTCACTAAAACACCATACCCGGCCGAAACCCGGGCAGGGCCGGGTACCCGGCTAGTGACTAATAAAGCATCGATCATAATTGAATCTGGTCTTGATTCGTAAAACGTAAAATTCTTCTTGTAATTTATGTCTATAGTGCTTAACGTTATTGTAGGTTTTGTGCTTCACCATTTATTTTACTGATGCATGGGTAAAAGCATAAGTAAATCGATTAGTAAAGTTTATAAAAATTCGAAAGTGTCCGAAATGAAAATTTAACATTTTGGCAATAACTTCACTAGCCAAGATAGTTAGCTTTAAAACAAAATGCATTTACTAGGAAAATAAAAGTAAATATATTACTTTCATAGATTAGTGTTGACATAAATGTTCATACATCACAGGCGAAATTAAACTTAGTCATAATTTGCTGCCAGCTTTAGATCAATAGATACGTTTTGCATGGCTCAAAACCTTACTTTCCTACTTTTAGCTCTTCGATACTTATTTAGTTTTTTTTATTTCTTTTTGACTTTTTTTGGACTTAGCGACATTTTTACAGTAAAACAGCAGTAAACTACTTTTCGTGCTTCTTTCGGCATTATTTATGCTTTACAGAAAAGTATTCTAAAAAACAGTATTTCTACGTACTAATGATATATACCTCAAGAAAGGTCTCTTTCCAAGGCCTCCAGTTCAAATGAACAAATACTTTCCTATAATGTCTGGACATTAAGGAACTCCTGGTCCCTCTAATACAGAAAAAAAATTACTTTGTTTTTGACAAATGTTTAGTTTTAATCATGCTTGTGAACATAAATGGCAAAACATCCGTGTTTCAAAACATCGGTGGTATTGATATATCTACTAAACACATGGATGTTTCAAACCATTGATCTTTTTACAAATATGCAATGTATTCTTTTAAGTACATGAGACTTACATACATGATAATCGTTAACAGGTTTCTAAGAGGGTCAGTGAATTTTTTGGTAGTGCTTCAATGTGTTAAAATCGGGTCCTAGATATTTCGTTTAACTGTGTTATTTTTTTTTATTCAGACTTCAGTTATTCAAATAGAAATCAGATTTCAAATACCATAAATACTCTTTTGAATTTTAATAATAAAAATGAGTGAGAAATTACCATAGTCAAAAAGTGATGGTAATTATGTGTAGATTCACTTAAGAGTATTTTGCGTGAGACTTCTGAAGCATATTCGCATACACAAACTGATGTGTTTGGTTCAAAACAACTTAGACATTCGAGCATGAATCCAGAAAAAAAAAATCAAGAGATTACTTTGAAATTACAGCTGAAAAAAAATATTCAAAGATCTGCATCGGTACTGACTGCAGAACTGCTTTTACCGACGGCAGAAAAAAGCTTGAAAGTATTTCAAGCTGTGCGTTCATTTAAGTTTCTGCAATTATCATTGGTAGATTTGAAGCTGCTTTAAAGCTCGTTGTTTTGTTTTCATATTAATATAAGCCGTTTTGTTGTTTTAAATATTTGGAAAAATTTTGTAATGTTTTATGTTTTTTCTCACTCTTGCTATTAAAAGGCGAAACGAATGCAGGATGCAACCACTGGGATTTTGTAGCACCGTAAGAAAACAATCAAGACAAATACACAAAAAAAATAATAATAATAAATGATGATAAACAACTTTTGAAAAAATACAGAAACAAATCTAATTTTATCCAAGTATCTTCATGTATTCTATTTGTGAAGCCTTTGCCCCACCACTTGTGTCATTGAGATCGTCCTGTTATTGTCCAGCTTGACTTAGCATGGTATTAGTATTAACTTTATTGATAGCACGTGGTTTCCATTAATGGCAGCTCTTCTATCAGGGATAAAAGTACTGAAAAATCCCTTCTTTCTTCAAAATATCTCGGTAGGAAAAAGGATACAAAGATGGATATAAGTGCTGCGACGAATGTTCATAGTATCATAGTATATACTGAGTAGAGTGTGGACGGAACTGAACTATAGCATCGATGTGTGTCGTGCGATTAAGGGTTAACGCATTGAAAACTAGTAAAATATGTAAATAACTTGAATTAACTCTGCATTCTTGTAAATATTCTTTTTCGTTGTATTCCTTTCAATTTTTAATGAATAACTCTGTACTAATGAATCAGAAAATTGCTAAGGAATTATAGCATGTAACATGAAAGAAATATATATAGGTCGATGTAACCTGGTCATTTATTTATGTAAGTGAAGAAAAAGATTTTGTGTTGTCGTTAAATGATATAGTCTGTGTTAGTATTGCTTCATTAGGAAAAGAACGGTCAGAATGGGTTAAAATATTTGGAGCATGGTCAAAAATCGTAGAAAATTTTAATAGAGTATCAGTATCAACTTCCTTAGCTTTTGCAAGCATGAAACCTATTTAACGAACTAAGTATCTTCAAAGCAGATGTAGTCGATGCTCTGTCGTGCTACAATGACATTGCATGTAGTATTAACCACAGCTACAGCAACATGTGTAGAATGTGTACCAAATGAGGGCTTCGCTTCTCAAACCTAACTATGCCACTTAACACGCATAGTGCCACTTCCTCCCCACCCCTTCCCGATGACAAGGTTCTTCCGCCCAGGTGAAAAGTGCAACAAGTGAGATAGACACACAACCACCTGGTCTAGAAGAAATGTAGGTCACTGCCGCCCAAAGAGTGGATGGCTGCTTCATTTGCCGAAGGTGGTGGCTATTTAAAAACGCTGATAGCACACGTTCGGGGGAAATGAGTCTCTTGGAGATTCCGGGTCACAGACCGATTGGGTATTTGCGCTAATGGATTGAACATACATGAGAAATCCTGCTGCGAGAGAAATTAATTTCACTGAATTGTTGCTGAAGACACTCGAAACGAGGTTAAATACATAAAAAAAAATCGTGCCAAGAAGATTTGATAGTAAATCAACAATACGGGGGTTTCTCACTTTTTTTTTCTCGGGAACAAGTTGATTACACTGAAAGTGCTAAGTCAAAATGATGCTGCTACTCGTGACTCTGTTTTATTACTCGGTTTAATGTGAAGATGAAAGAAGAAAGCTAGAAGTCATGCGTGATGCATTGCTGCCACACCCATAATGCAGTTTTTACGAAGCAACTTGAAAAACTCTTTTGAGCTCAAAGATTTGTGCTATGGTCCTTGCGTAACTTAAGTTAGTAGCCCTAAACTCGATTAAAATTTATCGCAGTGAAAGTTAGCATTAAAATGCTGTTTGTTTAAACCGATTCTTCGTTGAGATATTAAAACTGTTGGATGAAAAATTGCATTTAACTCACCAACTTTAAAATTCTTTAATCCACAGTAGTATATAAAAGGGTACTCAACAAAGACACTTTAAGCATCTGGATCATTCACATGATCAATAACCTTAAAGCATGAAAAGGTGTAAACCTTTTCATCAGTTACACTTTTTAACCCCTTCACGTTCACTTCGTTAAATACACGGGATGGACTGTCATTTTCTATTTCTCGTGTATGTGATATTTCTAGGCTAGACCGCACAAAGTTCAAATAAATCCACATAAATAAAACAAAGAATATGTTTGTATATATGTTTATATGTATGTATGAGTGTGTACCTTATATAAGTCCACAGTTTACGTCCGAGCTGGACGAAATTTGGCAGGGTGATACTTGGTCACCCGGGAAGGATCATAGGGTGGTTTTTGAGCGGGAAAAAAGTACCGATCCGTTCGAATTTCGAATAAAGGACTTCAAAATGGCTCTTTTTACCTGAAATACTTATCGGATCTTCTCGATCTTGGTCTCATTCAAAATAACGCAAAAAAACCTCTTAAGAGAGTTTCCTTCTCATGGTTTTTAAAACCACTAATTGATATCTCCACCCTGGAAAAAGATATGCGCTTTTAAAGGAAAGCGGTGTTTCATTTTTAATTGAAAATCGACGATCATCTGCGCGTAGAAAAAATCTCATTAATGATTTCTATCTGTTGCCATTTTGGCTTGCGTGCTGCAAAAATAAAATTCTTAAATTGCTTTTGCTATTAGTGCCAGAGAAAAATCTTTTTTTTTCCTCAGCCAGTTTCAATTGAATTGTAAACCTAAACCTTCATTTTATTTTCCCAATCAGTTCTGGCTAAAGAAATTCGAGGAGGAGAGATGAATAATAATAATCTGCGTGAAACATGCAGTAAATTGAAATATCATCAGGGAATAAAAATATCGTCTGCCCCTGCTAAAGAAATTGAAAACGTGTGTAAAAAGAAAAAATAGATCAGAAAGACTTTTAAATCGCAGTGCTGTTTTTTTTTTTTATAATTAAAACTTAATATTTAAGTCCCGAACTTATATGCTGCATTTAAAATCCGAGCAAAGCCGGGCACAGCAGCTAGTAAATAAATAAATAAATAAATCCAATGATAAAAAATTATGGATTTTGTAGAAGCTCCTTTATTTTCTTTTATTGAATAAAAAAGTAGCCGCTTTTACGACAGTTTTTTTGAAAATTATAAGTTCATTAGTTAAAGGGCTTACATGTGTGTATAAATGATAAATCATTCACTTATTGGTCTATCATTGCCTCCGAAGTACATTTTGTTAAGTTAGAATAATTGTTAATGTGCCTTTTTTGTCCTTTGGTGATTGGATTTGAAAGGCATGTTTTTCTTCTTTTCGAGTACTTCCCTTTTTGATTTGGTATATCGAGTAAGAGCAGGACAAACCCTTAAAATAGTTTTTTTCTGCTGCTAATGAAACTACCGGACACATAAGATTAGCGGGAAGTAATATCTACATTTGTAAATTTCAAGAAATGTGAATAGATCTTGGTATTGCACGTATTCTTTAAATACATTTATCATCATAGTAAGAGGAAAATAACACATGTAAAATGTTAATACATTTTTTAAATTTTTAACACCATAAATTATGTATTGGTTTTTTCTTTATACATTAGAAATCTAATTTCTAACAAAAACGAGACTCATTTTTTTTTATTATCCTTCAGGTAATAAATTCAGTGCTGGATGAATTAAATATATATGGCTGAAATATGTTATACAACCACGCTGTTTGTAAGGAACAAACGTATAAATGTATTTTGGAACCAACTTATTAATCCATGATTTATCTTGATTTTAGATTATTCATAACATTTCAGCCGCTTAACTGTCTGAACATTTTTTCAGTGTCACTGTAACATAATTTTTTATTTAACCTACATTTCACAATAATATTTAGGTTACATTTCTTTAATATGTGTCACACTTCAGTACGACACCTATTAAAAAAACGTATACAATAATTTGTTCAAAAAGCAATTGCGGAAATTTATAAAAATATGAGCAAATATAATGGCGTAAATGGTTCTTGATTGAAACAACCGAACCCTCCCCTGACCCTGAGCTACATTAAGCATTTTATAGCCCTGTGTATTAAATCAAAAAAAATTTAGCTTATGTGAAAAGAAAGTTCCCGGGTAACCATCTATGCTAGAATGCAACTTAACTTGACACTCAACGTCACTACGGGAGAAGCCAATAAGAGCTCACAAGCAGTTAGCGATCTCCTCTAATTCGCCAAGTAGGCTGTGACGTTTTATCTAGCTCGTTTTTCATAGGCTAGCGTCACGCAAACGTCACGCTGATGTAACGATGTTTTTGTCAAGAAAGGTTGCAGTCGAGTATAGTTCTCTCTTGGAAAAGGTACACTGCCATGCTAAGCGCAAAAGTGGTATCTTCAGACGATCTCAAACTGAGATATCACTGATTAAAGTTTTGCGCCTCCATGTATTTGATTCAGGATGTACTTTTTTAGAATTTTTTAAAAAATATTTCCCGTTCTCAAACGACCATAAAACATTGTATTTATATAAAATAAATTACTAAGAATCACCTGGTGACAATAACTCATTTTTTTTCAAAAGTGCAGATACCACTTTTGCTCTTAGCACTGCAGCATAAAGAATATTTAGCTCCTTGCCTCGAGCAGTTAATGCTGCCTATTTTAGATTAATTACATGTCGTAAGGGAGAAAAATTATCTACAAATCCACTTAAATAGAATTAGATTGAAAGATTCAGATTTTTGCCCTTTCTGCAATCTCAGGGTGCACTTGCCTGAAGAACATTTCAGCTCATGCCCAACTGTTTTAACTCTTTACCTTTAATGTTCTTGACGGTGCTTTTAATGATTGTTTTTATCGCTTTTTTATATTGGGCTGCTCGTTGACTCATGACCGGAAGGTCAGATGAGCATAGGTTAAAAAAAGGAATGGCCATAATAATAAGCAATAAATGTGCTAGAAGAAAAAAAATCTCATCGAAATGTATCTATAAAACATTTAGCAGTGTAAAGTGATGCCAACATTGACCGGAAAATGTTCAGTAAAAGCATTCTATTTGAAGCTTTGGGATTTGCATACAAGGAAGGATAATTATATTGCTTTGCGAAACATGTTATTATTTTAATGACATTTATTTCTGACTAATATAATGATAGCCTGCTAAACATTTTATCTATGGAAATGCAGCGTTTTTGCAACTCTGTAGAACATAAGGATCTGCACCAAAGGCTTATGGAATACTTTTGCAACACGTTTTCATTATCTCCAAGTGAATGCAATTATTCAGGAATATTCGTAATTCTCTCCGGGGTATAGAGATGGTATAGTAATAAAAAAGACTAATCCATTAAAAAGAAAAAAAAACTTTATCATACACACACACACAAAGGGGAAAAAAACGCTTCATGAATACTCAATATCTATATAGTATATTTTCTTATAAGGGTACCTTTGGTCGCATGGCATACATCAATTGAATCGGCAGTTTGAAGAAGGGAGCAAATCCAAAAAGTAGTTTTTTGGGAAATCGAAAAAACCCTTCTAAAATACTGAATTATTTCTTTATTTTTTTCTGATTCATTTGTAACATTATTTACCTTTAAAGTAATTGGATGTATTTTACACCTTGTGTTAATCTATTGCGTGTAAAGATTTACGGGCCATCAAAGTCGTTGAATTTGTTCCCTTCTTCAAACTAATGTGATGCTATAGGGATTTTCAAGTAAAACAGCTTACAGGTATGATGTTTGTTTGAAAAAGTCCTTGTTTAATGAAAGATTATTGTAAAAAAATTAAAAAAATGATTAGGACAACAAAATAATCAAAAAATATGTTTTTTAAATGATAAACATTAGGCACTCCTCACCCAAGAAGTTTTAATAATCCAACTCATCATCATTTTTATCGGCATTGCCACCAAGAGATGGCCACGTAAGGACAGTTTCATAGAATGCTTTGTATTGATCAGGTATGTATTGAACTATTTTTGCAACATCTTTAATTTTCAATGGATTCATCGGAATTTCGGAGTTGTAAGCTTGATCTGTAGGGAAGTGAATGGCACCAGCATTAGGTTTCTCCAACTTAAAGGAATGTTTGCAGAGGCCGTCGATGAATTAGGCAGCTATAACGTATCCTGATTGTGAAGAATATTCCAAATGTCTGAAAGTTGATGTCTTGAAGACCATAGCTTTGTCTGTAGACTTGCACGTTTTTTTGTAGAACTTGGGCCACCAATTTTTGAAGTTCAAAACAAGTGACCCAGAGACTTGTTCACTAGAACTACTATCACTAGAACTAGAATCACTAGAACCACTATCAAACTCAAAGTAAGAGCTGCTGGATGACATATTTGAGAACTTTCACTAAGAAATTTCAAAACTGAATTTTTTATCAAAACAAAATAGGTAGGTTATGATCGAATTTGTTATCCAACCGAGTGATAAAGATTCACTGCAACAGTACTGCTCCCTAGTCATAGGTTTGCGTAATTAGTTGGAAGAAGGGAACTGTGCAATTGTGGAGGCCCCATCTACATTCAATGGTTGACAATCAAGCAGTTGCTCAAACGGGGAGCTTATAGTTTGCATTCCAATGATTCCCAATGATTTATCTTTTAATGTGGATTAGTTTCCACTCTTCTCGAGAGATGTCGTTCGTTAAAATTACTTTTAGAGCTCTGGTTGACAATTGCTCTAGCTTCGCGAGTCTTGCCTCTTGCCGAATGGCTTAGATCACGAAATGGTTTTCGTGTTTTTCTTTGATATTCAGGTATATTATTTGTTTTGTAGGATTTTTGTATTAACTTTTGTCTTCCTTATTTCTGCACTGTTAGTATTTGTTATTCATTTGTGGTTGTTCTGTGCAACTTTATTATTATAGTGTACCTCTGTTACTTAACTAAGCACATAATTTAAAACCATAGTATATTTATATAGGGCATTGTTTTCTTATTCTTTTGCCTTTTTTTCTTCTTTAGTAATAGGTAGGTAAGTAGGTTTCAAATGAGTCAAACCTTCTTTTTTTTTTTTTGTTTGATGATTTAAGATAGTTACTAATCTAAGTAAATATTATTCGTCATATTTTTGTAACGTTTTTACTATTTCGTATCATTGGTGCTAAACACATAATTTCATTGTATAGTATTTTTGTATTGGGTAGTGTTTAATTATTCTTTTAACGTTTTTTTCCCTATGTGTTGAATAGTACATTTATAAAGAGGTAGTCCGTGCAACGCCGGGCCACGCAGCTTGTACACTATAAAGCAGCGGTCAGCAACCTAAATGGACTGAAGATCTACTTTTCAAATTTAGTGTGTAGACAAGACCGATTAGGGGGAGGGGCAATCCGTACATTATAGACCTAAGCAGCTATGCTACATTTATGGTTAAGTTGGGAAAATACTTATTTTAAATTGCAGGTTAACGCTTTACGAAAAATACTTTGATACTTGTTAAGTAGTTACTAAACTAATATGTTAACTCAAATCAATATTTTCAGACACAGAATAGGGACTATAAAATATTCTAGAGACCTCCAAAACGTTTTGAACGCTAAAATTAATTTAGGTTCAGAAGTTTATTTATTGTTGTTTATTTATTGTTATTGTACTCATATTAGAGAGTAAGGTTCAAGTATTATCGCCTTCGACTCAAAATGGGCTCGAGATCGACCGGTCGATTGCGATCGACGGGTTGCCTACCGCTGCAGCATGGAAATTTGTAAGATACAATTAAAAATCCTATTGTTTATTTTAAAACAAACTGCAGTAATGCAATTTGGAATTCCCTCATTAAGGTATTGTATGTTTGTAATTAAAGGGGAGTTAGGGAAGCTAGGGGGGTTTGACCACACGCGAGGTTTGATCCACCATATTTTTTTCATATATAAATAATTAGTTAACTGATGAGCATCATATAGTAGCATAGTACCGAGTAGAATTAAAGGTCAATTTTAATTTTTAGAGATTTTGAAATAGAATCAAGGAGCAATTGTATGTAATGTTTTTTTTCAGGTTTAAAAAAAATAATTTTTCTTGCTCCAAATCATATCGCCTGTACTATTCATCAGAAACACAAGCAAAATTATATTGAATTAATTGTGTACTTATATTAATAGACTAAAGGACTGCATACTTTCATTTTTCTTTTAACGTCTTATATTTGTTTTTTAATTGTTTAGTGAAAGTGTTTATTAAGTTAGGTTTGACCCACCTCAATTTTGGGAATTTGACCCGGGTAAAATCTCCTCATTCAGTATTATTTAACTGTGCAACAATAACATTGCAGTGCTGCATAAAACATTTAATTTGTTTTGAAAAGAAATGTTTTTGGTTCAAATGAAATATTTTCGTTCTGCACTTGCAATAGCTTTATCAATATTCATTTGAAACACTATCTGTTATGCATTTTCTCATGAACCTAAATCCAATTGAAAATTCCTTTCATCATGTGTTAGCAAATTTATTAAGAGATTCAACCCATGTGTACTTTCCTCAGTTATTTGCTATTTTTTTTTAATTTTATTGAAACTTAAGTAGTCACCTATTTTATGGCAAGAAAATTAATAAAACAATTTTCTGAAAAAGGCAAATGTGGTACACATCTTACTAACTCGGGATTTTCACAGATCTCCCTTTAAAATAACTTATTCAATGATCAGTAAAGGCACAGAAAGAACTGCATTGAAAATGAAATTTGACGCAGGCATTTTTTAACAACAAGAATCTCTACTGATTGAAATTAAATTTATTTAAAAACATACAGTGAACTCTCACTTGTTGCGTAATATCTGCAAAACTATTGGAACATAATTAGTTACGAAACTACCTATAAATTTAGGCACAAACCGTGGACATAATAAATAATGTTTCATACTTAAACTAATTGACATTAATAAAATCACTTCCCAGACGACTGTTTTCGCAACGACTCTGATGCATACTTACATCACAAATATGACTCTCAACCTAAGTAAAGTAGCGTTTCAACACTGTTCTCAGCGATTTCGGCAAATTCACACTGATTACTTTAAACTTCATGCCAAAAAGAATTTGCAAAAGTTATAGATTTTTCGTATTACAGCTTTGAATTTGTTGTAGGGAACTGTTTGAAAAAACTCCGGACAGAATTTACATGACAATTTTAAGTTTTAGAAATACGTAATTACAGTGAACTCTCACTTATGCGCCGGCCCAAGGGACCGACAGAAAAAAGGGCATAAGTGAGAGAGACGTATAAGTAAACAAGCCTATTTAAAGGACTAAAACGCAACATAGGTTCTAATGAGAGAATGAATAAGAACGTTTCTATAGAAAAGGGACGTATTACTGCTGTTTATCAACTGCAGTAACGTAACTACAATTATAAAGAGAAAACAAAAATTGTAGCATTCTTTATCACAAACTGTTCCCTTTAAAGCGATGCATAATTGTCCCTCTCCGAACTTTAGTACGTGCGGAAAAAATGCCTTCCATGAGCAATAAAGGCAAAAAATTAGAAAAGTCAATAAGAATGCTTATTTTTAAAGAAAATTAAATATTTTACATTTTAGGGAAAATTTGGCGCATAGGTGAAATATTTATCTTTAGAGCGACGCATAAACGAATGATACTATCTTGAATGATTTTGCTATGGAATGTGTTGGGACCATTAAAAATCGTCGTGTAAGTGAAAAAGGCGCATAAATGAGACGGCGTATAAGTGAGAGTTCACTGTATGCTATTTCTTTTGACATTATTGTATCCGGTACCTTGTAACAGTACCTGATTAGACATCTAATATCAGTATCGTTGTTTCAATTTTCAATCTGTGTTGGTCAGACCTCCCTTATGATTGGTCAAGCCTTCAATTTGGGAAGGTTGACACGGTTTAGATAGTGTTAAAAAATTAGTGTTAAAACAATTAATATGTAATTTAAGTAATAAAATATTTATGTAAAATATTTGTCAGATATCATAAGATGCAAATAATGTCAAATTGGTAATTTCTAAAGGTTAGAAAAAAGTGAAAAATGTCTTTGTACAAAGTAGGTCAAACCTCCCTAATTTCTCCTACGTGGTTCGTTACACATGCCATGAAAAACTACCTCTCGGTTCCGAAAAAAAAAAAAACTTACTAATTTCCTTTTTTAACGTCCGTATGCATATTTCGACATATTTAAAGATACTTTCGCGATTATGCAAGGAAACTAACAATTATGTTTCAGGAGTTGGACAATAGGGTGGGCCGAAAATGATTTTTTTCGTTTACTCCGACGATGGGGTGTGCGAACAAGGTGCTATTGGGGGAGCAAGAGAATTTAAGGAAATTTTTTTCGAGAATGTAAGGAAATTATTTTTGAAATATTTTTAGCACCGAACATCTAAAAACGCATTATATGCGACAAACATTGCAGTCATTTCAGATAAATATGGCGAAAACAACATTTTAAGGTTTTGACAAAATTCAATATAAAACGTAGAAAAAAATAGGAAATTGAAAAATCTTTCTCGTATTTGGGGTGGAAAAGGAAGGAATTATACCACAGACCTCAACTTTGTAATGGAATTTCTGTATAACTAATGGCACCTTTTTCGACCGATCGAAAGCAGAATTTTTTTAAAAACAATTTACTAAAAATCTCGAAAAAACTTTTTCCTACCTTCAACGTATTTGCGGAAGATCAAGAAATTGACGAAAAATTTCAAAAATTTTATATGCACTTCGCTCCCCTAATGGCACCTTTTCCGCACTCCCCATTATCGAAATAAAAAAAGTATTTTTTATCCCACACTATTGGACAATCAACTAGAAGTGCTTACGTGAATGAAGCGTACGGTTCTGCTTAAGTAAGATCTCAAAAAAAAAAAAAAAAAAAGGGGGGGGGGCAGGGGGGATTCATATTTTTCCCTCCAAAAAGAAAAGTTATAGTAACGTTTCTTAAACCATATAGGGGACCATTTTGAAACACTGTCTAGTTTGTTGCCGACTCAACTAATGACCTAACAATGAAAAAAATAAAATTAAATAAGTCAAGAAAAAACGCTCTTATGAAAATATTTTGATTGAAAATACCTACTTTTTCCACTTAACGCTTCAAATGTCATATTTGATCAAAATATCAGTGTAGATCCTCTTAAATCAAATATTTTTAGCTAATGACAAATAGAAAAACGTGGGAAAACGCCACTTAAATACACATTTAAGGAAATGCATCATATTTTTTAAGCTCTCAAGGATATTGTTTTATTCGTCTCTGAAAATCAGCAAATAAATACTCATAAAAAGAAAAAGGGAATTACAAACTTTTCCCAAAAGAGTATAGCAAATACCGGGATCAATTACGATATTATGCATTTATTCCTCGTGGTGTTAATTATATTTTCTTTCTCCCCATGAGATATCACCGTTCATGTGTTTCTTAATGATAGCAAATTAGATAGGGTAGCGCGACCGAACAAACTACTAAAAATTCTATTCCTTGAATATTGCTACCACTATACATCCAAATTGATAATGAATGGTGATGGATCTTTATGATTTTCACCTGTACTGATTTGTCCTTTTATTCAGTTTGTACCAATTCTTTTGTCTAATATTCTTGATACCATCATTAACAAAACTATAATATGATTTAAAACTTTTAAAGCTTATATATTTCACTCTGCAATAACCTAATAACATTTTTATGCATAATTTTAGTCTACGAATATTGCCATTTATCATTAAGATGTTTAAGAAGTATTCATCAAACCTGAAACAGTTAAATGCAGCACTTGGTGAAAAAAAGTAAACTTAAACAGTTAATTTGAATTTCAAACTGTTTAACTAGTTTATGCTCGATAATTTCGAATCATAAGAATTAATAGCACAAAAGAAAACTATAAAAGCAGACCAATTTCATTTATCTGACTCACTTAGAAAGGAATTCAGAGCAATTCAGAGAACTGTCATTCTTCGTTTGTAGCAACTTATTTTATTTCTTAATTTATACCTGGGTCAAATTTCAAAAAAATTGAGATAAGGTTAAGACTCTGTATTTGAATTGCCGTGAAGTGACACCATTACTGAAAAAAAATTATTTTTGACGTGTGAGGCATGCAAATAAAAACTACAATGCAAATGTTTCAACATGCAGAACAAAATTTAGTTTAAACAAACGCTGAGATGGGCAGCAAATGATCCGTTGAAAAGTTGGATAAGAATGATGAATGTTTTCCCCAGATTCCCACAAATCGCTACTTTAATCGACTCTTGTGTTTCAGTAAGTATACGAGAAGCAAAATTTGTTTTTAAAATTGTTGTTTTAAGCTAAAATATATTCCAAAGTATTTTTTTTTTTAAAGAATCTGATTTCAGAGTTCAAAAGCATTCTATAAAATTCTGTTTTTTCGTTGGTGCTACAGAAAAAAAGTTATTAATGTGTCAAGCTGAATATATGTCAATTGTAAAAAGCTAGCCAAACGTGTTGCTATGTTTTTAGTTTTGCATAGCTTAATACGCTCTCCTTTTTCTAATAACTTTTGCATAAGCATTAAAAGAAACAAATCAACATTAAGAGTTGTTTCCACCCAGGAGACATTCTTTTTTATTGTTCCATAATGTCATTTTTTTGCATTTTATTGCTGTCGAAATTGATGTGAAATCACAATATTTCATTAGATAACAGCACTAATAGTTAATATCGTTTAACATGGATTGTTTAGTAGGACGGGGGGGGGGGCTGAAGCTGCTTCTCAGTTCATTTGAAGAATAACGCTAATCAATAATCCCGTTCTAACGAATGTAAAAAGTTCGCAAGTTTTATTCGTTGCAATGGAATTTAAGCGCAGAAAATACGGGGCTGAAACTTTATTTTATTTCAACGAATATTTCGTTCTGCTAGTATTCGTTGTAACGAGATTTCTCTGTACTTTAAAATAAAGCATGCCTCAAGGCCTTTGACTTAAGTACGCTCATGGGGTCCAGTATTGAAATATTGACTTCCAAAATATTTTTCAGTCACGTGAGTTTTTACACCAATCTAGCTTGTCATTTGTCGGATCATGGGAACCTTCTGTAGTTTGGAAACAGTGTAGCTATGCATTTGTGTATGTATTGTATTATTTACTCCAACATTAATTTTTATCTTGTATTCCCCTTTAAAACTTTAAAATGGCTGACTTAGTTCTTTTAAATACTCACATTCCGGCCAGTCATTTCAAAGTTTTCCGGGGGGAAGGGGCGTATACTCAAAGTATTTTTAAGGAAAAAACATTAAATTCGGAAAATGTATTATTATATGGTTTAAAATCTAGAGGGAAGGGGGGAAGCTGACTCCATTTGAATCTCCCAAATAACTTTCCTGCGCACACTGACTCTTCTCATGAGCTTTTGTAATGCATGGGATTAGCACTAAAAAGTCTTTGTAAAAATTTACGAGCTATTTCATTGCTGTAACTGATCATTTATGTTATATTTTCTTCAGTTTCATGTACTTGCAAATATTAACTGACTTTCGCAGATCAAACTTTGGCACTTCCCTAGGAAAATTGAATGCATTTTTCTGAAAGTGATGTTGATCTATTGTATTTAGGTAGTATTGCTGATTTAGGGCCCTAACGCATGTGGTTGAACCACATGATTGTAATAATGTTCTTTAACCCATTAATGCCTGATATTTTTTTTTTCAACGATACTTTGCATACTGGTTACAAATAGTATTTAATGGACAGGAAAAATAGTTAAAAAATTATCATGTAAAAAATAAATTTTTTATTTAAAAAAGAAAAATCGTCCCTAAAAAGGGACGCTAGGCACCAGAGGGTACATACTTTTTTACCAAAATTTTTTTTTCTGTCAACGATGTAATATTGAAAATGACAATTTATAAGAAGAAAAAAAAGCAGCAATTAACATAAACTGGGAAGTAGATTCAGAGAACAAGGAAATATTGGTGTTGTTTAGTATGATAGTCAGCAAAGAATTTGTTCTGCAAACCTACGTATTGCATTTGCTGCATTCCGATAAGCTCTTTTACTTCAATGGGCACATCTTACCTGAGTCTTATTTAAAGCAATAGAACAACTAGCCCCATAATACCTAACTCAATCCGGTACTCTTGAGCTCAATGCATTTTGTACAGCAGCTTCTGAAATAAAATGAAGAGCGGCTACCACCATTTTTTAGAGTGAATCAAAAACTGGTAGTTCCCGATATTTGATGCATGGGATATTTTTCCTTATGCAACGATTGTACTTGAGCAACCATATATATATGGTTCATCAATTTCGATTACTTTCTTTTCGCTGTTGGACAATCGCTTAGCCTTTGCAATAGGATAAACTCCATGAAGATTCAATGCAATAGTTTTGACATTGCTATTATTCCACGGAACCAAAGTAATATTATTTTACCTGTCATCGACATTTATTCAAAACTTCCTCTCTTTTGTTTTTTGAACAACGTAACTTTAGTTCATGAGCATTTTTTAATCCAATTCTTGCACAAAACCTTTCTGAGACAAACAATCACGTAGGAGCGCAAGAGAAGTAAATAAATTGTTACAGTAGAGATCAAAATTGGCATTCTCAGGGAATTCTGAAATTAAATCTGCACCCCCCTTCCCCTTTTTCAAACAACAGACACATATGCAGTCCTTGAATTCTTCATCAAGGTGAAATGCTAAGCTTCTGAAACAGCTTAGGGCTTCTTCAACAGTCAGACTGAACAGTAATAAACACCTAAATACATAATGGAAAAGTGATTAAATACAACAAATAATTAGTGTTTTAAAGAACTACATTTTTGAAATAGCTTTCTTTCAAAATTTACCTTGAGTATTTTTTGTAATTGAAAAAAAAGAAGAGAAAATGTTTAAGAACGTTGTATAATTAAGTTTATATATTAATTAATTTAATTTAATTAGATTTTTAAAATAAAATAAGTTTTTAAAATGACAATTATTATCTGTTTTTCAGTCTAAAAACATTTACTAACTTCTTTTGATATAAATTATAGATTCTAAGCAAGAAATCAGCAACGGTTAAACAATGCAGCCTTTGGTGCCTAGCGTCCCTTTTTAGGGACGTTCTTAAATTGCTATAAAATCCTAAAAAAAATTAAAACTTACAAAATTGCGAAAAAAGGTAAACTAAAACATCGATCAAAGTAGCACATATATCAAACACAGATAGATTTACTTGTTAATTACTTTAAAAACTTAGCTTTTTGTTCTTGAGATTGTGAACGATGTAATTTTTGATAAAGATCATAATCAAATGGCTACAAATCACATTTTACAGCGGTTATGTGTTGAAATCTGTTAATACAGAATTGAAGCAATACCAAAGTAATAATTGAACACAATTATTTGGTTGAAATGTTCATTTTTGGAAAATTACGACGCACTTTTTGGATCGTCCCTAAAAAGGGACGCTAGGCATTAATGGCTTAAGAGGTCTGTGGTAGGCTAACTAAATTGACTTTAAATGGGCCTATTCTACATTTCGCTCCTTCATATTTTTCTTCAGAGCAAAGTGACCTTCTTAATCAGAAACTTGTGTTTGTATTTAAGCAGGATTATAAAAGTGCAAATTCAGCTGGAAAAACTTTAAAATGACGACGCTTCAATGAAATATAGGAAAGTATAAATTGTTATTTTAAGAGATTAATTCAAACAAATTACTGATACTCGTCCCACCTCTAGTTAGGAAGAATTGTTTTTGAGCTTTCAGCATTGGCCTGCTGACCTTGGAATTCCTTCCTCTTTGCGAAAGCATTAGAGCGTGAAATATCCCTTGTTTAAAATTAAGCTGCAACTAATTAGAACTATTTTACGCACGAATATCAAATCTATTGAATCTTGTGCGTGATTTTTGTCTGTTGTTTACAAAGTTGAAATATAAATAAGGTGCGAAACGATCTTTGTTTTGCTTTAAAAATACTGTATTTGCATGCGTCAAGAGAAAATTTTCAATATTTTTTTAGTTATATCAATATTAACTTAGATGAAAACATTGAAAAGTAGTGTATACTTTTTTAATGTGGAAAACGAAATGATTTATAGCAAGAAGTTCTGTCAAGAACTAACCGAGCCTTCTTTCCCGCATACCGACATCTACATTTAAGCATCCGATCAATATTCTCTTCATTATCTGAGATTGCAAGTTATGTGAAACATACCTTTTTAGCATTTAAAGCTGATTCAAAAAGCAAAATATACTTTTATCATCTGATGAAATAGACACCTGAAAAGTAAATAAACGAATGAATAAACTTGAAGCAACTTTCAAAAAATGCAGCTACTACAGTTCTTCCTTCAAAAAATTCTTTGATTGCTTTAAAAAAGAGAATTAAACATAGAAAGCACATCAAAACAAATTTTGTCAAACGAAAACAAGAAGTTCTGTCAAGAACTAAACGAGCCTACTTTCCCGTACATCGACATCGGCATTGTAGCATCTGATCAATATTCTCTTGATTATCTGAAACTAAAAATTATGTCAAACATATCTTTATAGCACTTAAAGCTGATTTCTGAAAGCAAAATATACCCCTCTCATCAGATAAAATAGACACGTAAAAAGTAAATAAACGAGTCAATAAAGTTTTGTCGCACCTTTTAAAGAATGTAACTGTTATAGTTCTTCCGTAGAAAAATTCCACAATCGTTTTCAAAAGAAAAAAATAAATAAATAAAATAAAAGTACAAAGAACTTCAAAACACATTTTATCAAAGAAAGAAAAAAAAGTCGTTCGTTAATAAAATGTCTTGAATTTCATTTTTAATCCGTTGCCAGTTGTTAAATATAAATAAGGAATAAAATGCTCTCGTGAATGAAAAATTTTTGTTGACAAAAAAAAATCGTCTGATAAAAAAAAATAATAATAATAAATTAAACAAAACAAATAAATAAATAAACAAAAAATCGTCTGCCCAGTCAGTCATTTTTTCTGAGCCTGCATTTCCGCCATGTTTGCGGAGTCGGAGTCGGAATCAGAGTCCTCACAGAAGATTATTCAGAAAAGTACTTTACAATACATTATTTATCAAAACCATTTTCTTACAAAGTTAGTTTGAAGGAAATCCGCCTTGAAGTTCAGAATCAACATTCAATTTAAATTTCTCCGTAGGCGCTCATGTTAAAATTTTTTCTGAACGGTTCATCATTGAACGAAAAATGGTTCAAATTGAAAAGTGAAATATAGGAATGAGCCTCTCCGAGATCTTTCGAACAAAAAAAAGTTTATTCAATTCGGACGGTTCACTTAAAAGTTATTAGGTGGGGAAAGGTTGTTTGAACGGTTCAATGTTGAACGAAAAAAATGTTCAAATTGAAAATTTAAATACGGTAATGAAGCATCCTTGCCGAGATCTTTTGAACAAAAAAAAGTTTGTTTAAATCGGACTGTTCATTCAAAAGTTATTAGGTGTGAGGGCTTGTTTGAACGGTTCAATGTTGAACGAAAAATTGTTCAAATCGGAAATTTAAAAACGGGGATGAAGTATCCTTGCCGAGATCTTTCGAACAAAAAAAAGTTTGTTTAAATCGGACGGTTCACTCAAAAGTTATTAGGGGTGAGAGCTTGTTTGAACGGTTCAATGTTGAACGAAAAATTGTTCAAATCGAAAATGTAGATACGGGAATGAAGTATCCTTGAAAAGATCTTTCGAACAAAAAAAAGTTTGTTCAAATCGGACTGTTCATTCAAAAGTTAGTATCGCGGGACCGGTTGTTTGAACGGCTCAAAGTTGAACCAAAAATTGTTCAAATCAAAAAATCAAATATGGGAATGAGCTGTACTCGCCGAGATCTTTCCAACAAAAAAAAGTTCGTCCAAATCGGCATGTTCATTCAAAAGTTATTAGGGGGGGGCAGACAGACCGACACGACCGACCGACCGACAGACCGACACACAAATTCCCCATCTCAATACCCTACTTTCAAATTTTTAATTTTTCGATATTTATTTCATTTTTTTGTTTCTTTTTGACTTTTTTTTACTTGGCGATATTTTTTTTACTTGGCGATATTTTTTGGACTTGGCGATATTTTTTGGACTTGGCGACATTTTTTAGATGCATTAAGCCAATTTTAATGCTTTTTTCGTCTCTCTTATTTTTAACGGGAAAGTAGGCTAAAAAAGGAAAAACTTGTTCGTAAATGAAATGTCTCAAATTTAATTTTTAATCCGTTGATAAATAAATAAATAATAAAATGTTCTCTTAAATGAATAATTTTTGTTAGAAAAAAAATTCGTCTGTCAAAAATAAATAAATAAATAAATAAATAAATAAGATAGAACTATTTCTTTTACGAGCAGGAGTCAATTTTTTCCCAGCCTGCATTTCTGCGATGTTCGCTAAGTCAGATTTAGAGTCGAGGATTCAGATTTGGAGTTGAAAAGTCGCGAGTCCTCAGTTGGAGTCAACAGGTGGAGTTAGTCAAAGGCTCTAAAATCCTAATAGTAGGAGTCGATAATTTTTTCCGACCTGCGGGAGGGGGGGGGGGGAGGCGGGGGTTAAAATTTATTTTCAGTATTTCATTTATTTTCTTTTCCTTTTTGGTCTCATGCGCAATTTTTGTTTTAGCATTTTCGTCGTTGTTTTTTTATAACAGCGATATGTAGATGAAGGAATTGAATATT
Source organism: Uloborus plumipes (assembly GCA_038373865.1). Lineage (NCBI taxonomy): Eukaryota > Metazoa > Arthropoda > Arachnida > Araneae > Uloboridae > Uloborus > Uloborus plumipes. Next base: position 83,082 of record JAXGGA010001257.1, read on the forward strand.
TTAACTCAAAATTTGACTTGTACTATTCAATTTCTTATGCAGAATTTCCGGTGAGGTTTGATGTTATAATAATGGTTGCATTTTATTTGTGGAGTAAATATTAAATAAAAGTGTCATGTGACAGATCGACCAATTAAAACGATAATTGAAATCCCTTATTCAATGCTAATGGTCGAAGTAATATCAATCAGCAATTGTCATGATTGCTCAAAAACTCACCCATCTATACAAAAACAAGGAGTTTTGATAGAAAAAAAAGTTACACCTGTCACTCTTACAGACGTTCTTAAAAACACAGAAAATAAACGGACACAGTAACGTACATTTATTTTAATCTTGAAAAGTGCGAATAACTCTGAATAGTTGGCACAACAAGCGGAGATCTATCAAGAATCAACTAATGTGATAGTACGTTTTTAAAAATACCGGATAAACGGATACAGCAAATTACATTTATTTTAACCTCGAAAAGTGCGAATAACTCTGAATAGTTGACACAAAACTCAGAGATCCATCAAAGAATCAAATGTGATATTCTAAAATGATGCTCCCAAAATCAATATTTACACAAGAAAGGATCATTCTTTTGCTACAACAAAACTTCCTTCCTAGCTTCTGATCCGTAATCATTCATCCTTTCACACTTTTTTTTTCCTTCTCATTTTGTTCTCTTCAATAGTCCATAGGTGCGAAGTTAAAAAAAAAAAAAAAAAAGGCAATAGCTCTTCTCTGTCTAACTCTGCCCCGAAGTAGGTTAGTTGGTGCAAGCCATCCGTTCGGCCATCCCAAGATGGCGTCGCTGCTAGAGGTTCAGAATTGGAGCGGGTCAGCCAAGAATAAAAACGTTCCAAGACTCCGCCTACCCTCTCTGTGCCTTCTCTAGTTTGCGTGGGTTTTCCGTCTTGTGAAGTCCTCCGCGGCAAGATCTCTCTTACCACGAGATGAGCGAGATGTAGGATTATAGATTCCTCTCCTGTGCGGTGTTTCGGTTTTTATTTCTGTGTTTTGGCGGACGGGATCGAGGAGGATGAGCGGTTTAGTGACGTAGATTTGAAGTTTTTAGTCTTGCCTTGTGGATTTATTTAACGGGTCAGGTATGTGTTCTTAATGTTTTCTGTGCTTGGCGATAAAAACAAACCTGTTGTGTTATTTTAATATGTAGGATATTATGCACTTACAGTTATGGTACTTGTGTGGAACTTAATTTTTTTTTGTAAACAAACTATTTTAGTGGAAAACAGTGTCTTAAAATTACAGTAACGGTTTAGGTTTTTTATATTAGCGATATGATTAACTGTTTCTTAATTAGCCTATATATATATATTTGTTGAAGAACAAGATGCATGTTTATTTTTTTAAATGACAGAAGCGAACAATAGTTTACATTGTACAAATTTTAAATTGAGACTATATTTTTGTGTTAATCTTTTAGTGTCCGTGTTAGGTTTATTTTCATAGTAAGAAAAAAAAAAATATTCAAATTGCGTGAAATAATTTGGTATTTTAGACTACATTTGAATATAATATCAAATTTAAATGGATTCAGAAATTTTCTTTGAATTTTTTTTATCTTCTCAAAAAAGTAATTTTTTTTAATGTTTATAAAACATTTTTAGAAGCCGTTTTATTTGAGGATTCGGTATACCCTAGTGAATTGCACAATCAAATTAACAGATATCAAATGATTATGATAATTCAATGATTTTAGAAGAAAACGGTGTGCCGAAGAACTCGCATCGAATCCTTCAATTTTTCACATTAGTGCACTTTCCCAGGGATTACTTAATCTTTAACTGGTGAGTGTTCTTTTGTAACGTAAGCGGTGGCATGTAATCCTAACATTACTTCTCTCGTGCACTCAACTAAATTTATAAAAATTAAATTGTCCAATGATTTTTGTATTATTAATATAAATATAGCTAAAACAGCAGGTACCGTAAGTGACATACATATGAAGCTAAATCTGTACTAATTAGAAAAGTTAGAATGCAAAACCCACGTCTTCTGTACTGCACGATAGCCTACTTCACCAGTTAAGGTCAAACTTTAAACTTATGTATCATAGTCTACAACAGTATTTTGAGATTGAAATCATCTTAAACATATTTCCTTTTACTTATATTTTAAAAAATATTAAATTTTTCCTGTACCCTTCAATCAATTCCCATTTATTGGCTAAGCACAAAAACACCTTACATGGGAAGTTTCTACATAGTATCATTATTCATATAGAACACTAATTAGGTGAGGCAAAAAAAGTTATCATTTCAGAATTGTTTTAATGTGATGCAGACAATGCTTTGTGAAAACTGCACGTTTACGGTTTTTTTTACAATATTTGTGAATTCTGCTTTATAATTAATATGTATGATTCAGATACCAATAGCGAATTGCATTGCTGGAATATACGCGGAAAATCTACGAAATTTAAAGCTGTTTTTATTGAGCGCAATGTGGATTTTATAGTGCTTTGACAGACAACACTTTCTTGACACTAAAAAGTACTAAGCTCTGCGTTGTCTACCAACTCTGAAGTATTTACGATGTTGCAATTGCGAGGGATTCCCACGTCATGGGGATCCGAAATGAACATAAAATATATTTCAAGCAGTTGTGTTATCTCTAGCCCCCCCCCCCCCTTGAAAATACATTTCATGCCCCAGAATATGTACATTTAACATTATCTTGGAAATCGAAGTTAAAATATTCTTTTGTAGCTTGTGAAAATGAATTTGTGTAATTTGAAAAAAACTTATGATCTTAATAAATCATAAAAGTAATAGCTTGTTATTAAATGAAACACACCTTTTTATTACCGTTTCGAAGTTGTGTTAATTATTATTCATTTATTATTTTTCTCTTTATTGTCACCTCTTGAGCAGTATTGAAGATGAGCACATGTTTTGGTTTTATGGAAAACTGTTTGTTCAGTTTTGTGGAGCGCAGAGAGATATTTTGCGGTAGCGCTATATTCTGGACATTAAAGAAGCCCTAAACTTGTTACTCTAGTTCTCGGGCTCTTTTTAAAAATTAACAACGTGTGTGCTTTTGTCACTGTAGTTTGTGCCTCGTTCGAAATGAAACTATGATTTTTGTTTTTAATGTACAGATTTCTTTTCGCATTTTTTAAATCTCATTGCTTCAAATGAAAAATTATTGAACAATTGAAGGGCTTAAGAGATGAAGGTGTTATGTGACGAAACAGAAATTGCGAGTAATTGAAGACAAGTTTTATTGTTGCAGTTGTTACAGCTTTTCTGTTTTCTGGATTTGTCGTTGTGAACGTATGAAAATGGTCTAATGACATCTACTTTTTAGCCTACTTTCCCGTTAAAAATAAAAGAAAGACGAAAAAAGTATTAAAATTGGCTTAATGCATCTAAAAAATATCGCCAAGTCCAAAAAATATCGCCAAGTTAAAAAAATATCGCCAAGTCCAAAAAATATCGCCAAGTTAAAAAAATAAAAAGGTAAAATGAATATCGAAAAATTAAAAATTTGAAAGTAGGGTATTGAGATGGGGAATTTGTGTGTCGGTCGGTCTGTCGGTCTGTCGGTCGGTCTGTCTGTCCCCCCCTAATAACTTTTGAATGAATATTCCAATTTGGACAAACTTTTTTTTGTTGGAAAGATCTCGGCGAGTACAGCTCATTCCCATATTTGATTTTTCGATTTGAACAATTTTTGGTTCAACTTTGAGCCGTTCAAACAACCTGTCCCGCGATGCTAACTTTTTAGTTAACAGTCCGATTTGAACAAACTTTTTTTTGTTCGAAAGATCTTTTCAAGGATACTTCATTCCTGTATCTACATTTTCGATTTGAACAATTTTTCGTTCAACATTGAACCGTTCAAGCAACCTTTCCCCCCTAATAACTTTTGAATGAACATTCCGATTTGAACAAACTTTTTTTTGTTGGATAGATCTCGGCGATTACAACTCATTCCCATACTTGATTTTTCGATTTGAACAATTTTGGTTCAACATTGAACCGTTCAAGCAACCTTTCCCCCCCTAATAACTTTTGAATGAACATTCCGATTTGAACAAACTTTTTTTTGTTGGAAAGATTTCGGCGAGTACAACTCATTCCCATATTTGATTTTTCGATTTGAACAATTTTTGGTTCAACTTTGAACCGTTCAAACAACCTGTCCCGCGATGCTAACTTTTGAGTGAACAGTCCGATTTCAACAAACTTTTTTTTGTTCGAAAGATCTTATCAAGGATACTTCATTCCCGTATTTACATTTCCGATTTGAACAATTTTTCGTTCAACATTGAACCGCTCAAGCAAGCTGTCACCCCTAATAATTTTTGAGTGAACAGTCCGATTTAAATAAACTTTTTTTTTGTTCGAAGGATCTCAGCAAGGATACTTCATTACAGTATTTAAATTTTCAATTTGAACATTTTTTCGTTCAACATTGAACCGTTCAAGCAACCTTTCCCCACCTAATAACTTCTGAGTGAACCATCCGAATGGAATAAACTTTTTTTTGTTTGAAAGATCTCGGAGAGGTTCATTCCCTTATTTCGCTTTTTGGTTTGAACCATTTTTCGTTCAATATTGAACCGTTCAGAAAAAAATTTAACATTAGCGCCTACGGGGAATTTAAGTTGAATGTTGATCCTGGAACTTAAAGTCGGATTTCCTTCAAACTAACTTTGTAAAAAAATGGTTTTGATAAATAATGTTTGTAAAGTACTTTTCTGAATAATCTTCTGTGAGGACTCTGATTCCGACTCCGACTCCACAAACATGGCGGAAATGCAGGCTCAGAAAAAAATGACTGACTGTGCAGACGATTTTTTGTTTATTTATTCATTTGTGTTATTTTATTTATTACTATTATTTTTTTTTTGGCAGACGATTTTTTTTGTAACAAAAGTGTTTCATTCACGAGGGCATTTTATTCTTTATTTATATTTAACAACTGGCAACGGTTTAAAAGTGAAAATCGAGACATTTTATCGACGGACGAGTTTTTTTTTCCTTTCTTTGATAAAATGTGTTTTGATGTACTTTGTACTTTTAATTTTTTTTTTTTTTTCGAAAACGATTGAGGAATTTTTCTACGGAAGAACTGTAACAGTTACATTCTTTAAAAGGTGCGACAAAACTTCATTTATTCATTTATTTACTTTTTATGTCTCTATTTCATCTGATGAGATGGGTATATTTTGCTTTTAGCAATCAGCTTTAAGTGCTAAAAAGGTATGTTTGACATAATATTTAGTCTCAGATGATCAAGAGAATAATGATCAGATGCTAGAATGCCGATGTCGATGTACGGGAAAGTAGGCTCGTTTAGTTCTTGACAGAACTTCTTGTTGATTTACTAAGTTGTATTTGCTTACATGTATCCATTGCTTACCATTGTCCGGAGTCTTCATTTTTCAAAATGTAACACAGCCCCTTCATCCTCCAAGCCCCTCAATTATTAATTATATTTCTTAGTAATTATTTTAGCCGTTATGTCTTGTTAAAATTGTAAGGCGAAAAGTTTGTTACTTTAAGCAGCGCTTTCCAAAGTGTTGAGTATGTGCATCCTTTTAATTAAGACTTTTCCATGACGTCCTTTTCTTAGTAAAAGTGTGATTAATCATAACTGACATAAATAAGTCGTATAATTACTTTTCATAGCCTTTATTCAGACTGAAGGTACAGCAAATTATTGAAAATGTTTCATAATTAAGGCTCTCGTTTCTTTGTGAAGTTATTGTAAAATTTCTTATTTCTTATGTGAAAGCTTCTGTTCTCTGACAGCCTTGCTCAGTGCTTGAGAATCACTGCATTTGAGCATTGCTACTTCTTATTGTCAGAGAGGCGAAACTTGGGCTTTGAAGCTGTATGTAACCACCCTGGAGTTTTAAGTAGCTTTCCACTAGGTTACAATTTGAAAAGGAGACGTGTTCATGTGCATGCATTTGGTTCCAATTGATAAGTCTATAGTGAGGGAACATTTAGTGTTATTATATTTGTATAGTATAATGTAATTTTCACTTCAACTCTTTAAAAAAGAAATTATTCATGGAATAATAAGATTCTCCCAAAGCGGCCTTTTCTCTATTGTAAAACTTATTTCGGCATTTCAAAGCAAAACTTTCTCGGTCTTTTTCTCTATGCGGTGGTCGTTTAAAGTGGAAAGGGAAAAAAAATGCCCACTAGTTGTTGAGAAGGCCATGCACAGAATAAAATCGTGTTTTGTTTTTTTATAGATTTCATTTATCTGGTTTTTCAGTTTTCATGGCGACAAATGAAAAAATATTGTGCACTTAGTATTTCTCTTTTTAATCATTGTCAACTAGCTGTTAAGGTTTGAATAAAACTGGGACATGAATTTTGCTATTGTACAATAGATTTTTTTTTAATATTCTATCTTTCCTGCAGTATACATATTTGTGACCTGCTGGAAAAATGTTGCTAATGTACTAACAGCTTGAGCATAAAAGCCTAGTACAAGTTAAACATAAAACTAAGAGTTGAACGTTTCCTTAATCGTGTTTTTTATATTACTTACTTGTAATTTCTCCTTACTTGTCCCGTAGTTCCCACCTGCACGTCACTCCTCCCACTTCAGTGCACTTTTGCAAAATGTCAATTACTTCTGCAAGAAAAAAAGCAGATGATCTGACTTCTGGTCCAATCAGTGTCAGGAAACTGATTTTGCACGACTGTCATTCTCATCTAAATGGCACTCAGGCTGTTGAAAATTTTAATGCTATCACAGTGGCCATATGTTTCAGTGTTTTTCGCGCAACTGGTCCAGTTAATAGAAACTAAGGGACATATTCAACTCTTACAGATTTTCGATGCAATCCAGTACGTGCAAATTGGTACCTACCAATTGCGCAGACAGAAATATTCTTTGTGCCTCTCAGAAAGAAACCACTCCGCTACGCTACTGGTAGATAGAATTCCAACAAAATTAAGTTAAATATGCTTCTAAAGAAGAACACAAATACATGTTTAGCTCAAATTTCAATAAATAAATAATCGCACCATTATCACTGTAATATTGCCTCCTATTATGTTGTCAGATAGAAATTATTCTCTTCAAGGGGGATAAAAAGGGGGGGGATGAGGAGACTACATAAATTTTTAACTTCATCTAATGCAAATTTTTAACCTTCATTATTATTTTTAAAAAGTTTTAGCTTACATAAGCAGAACCCTGCAGTAGACAAAATTTTAAATTTCGTGATACCATCTTTGCACAAACCAATAAAAGTATTTAAAATTTAATTGTAGCGAAATTTGGATTTATTGCCTTTTATATTATGGACGTCTGTACCTACATAAAGTGTATAAAACACTTGTTTTTTTCACAGTTGGACTTATTTAATTCCTTCGGCACTATCTCAAAAGCAAATTCTAAATTTTCTTCTATCGCCATTGTATAAACAAATATTCTTTCTTTAGTTAAAAGGAAAGATCTACGTTATCGCTGGAGCCGTATCATTTCTTTGGAAAAGATTTTTATTTATGTAATTTCATTTTAGTTTCTCTTCAAAGTAAAAGTTCCAGGTCATTTAAATTAAACTCGTTCAATTAAATTTACACCCGTGTCCTTAATTTAATCATAAGCGGTTACCATTCAGTAAACTTTTTAGAAAAAAAAAAAGCTCATGAACTCGACGAAAGCATTAAACTTTCAGATGTCTTTCGAATACCTTTCTCTGCTATTTTTCATTTCATTTGCTTGTAATGCGTAGACAGGATGTGAACTTTCACGGGGTGAAATGAATTTTTATTTTTAAAGACGGTGCTTTAGATATCCATAACAATAGATTTTTTAAATGAAATGCTTCTGTGTAATGGAATTTCGCTAATTATTTTCAATTTCGCAGGCTGTGACTAATTTTACTACAATGGACATAAAATAACTCTGGATTTATTTTTTTCGTTTGTGAAGGAAAGGGAAAAACGGTTTCCTTTTGAAAGTTGTGTGAAAGTCAAAAGCGCGGCTTCTGATGTTAGTTGAAAACCATCAGGCAATTTGGGCTCGCCAATAATGAGCTATTTCTAACATCAAGTGCTAGAAAAATGACTACCTTATCTTTTCTCTTTTCGTGTGAGATGAAATTAGAGTTTTTTGAAGAAGTATATTCAAGAATGGATTTAACAGTGACTAAAGATGCGATTGTTTATTAAGTTTTATTTTTTAAGCAAAAATGTTTGAGTTGACGAGTAATCACATTTTTAATGCATAAAAAGTAGGTAAAGGCTGAATAACGGGTGAGACTACATTAATGTCCAAAGTTTTTTCATTGTAAATGAGTTTGCAGGAAGTTCGTTTTTAATTAACAAATCAACATCGCTCTTACAATCGCGAATAAAATTCAAGAAATTAACAGCTTTTAAACAAAAAGTTCCCGTCAGAACTAAACTGAGCCTAATTTCCTGTATGCAAACAACGGACAATTCTAGCATTTGATCAATAATTGCTCCAAAATATTTAAGGGAGCTGCAAACTTATTGTCAAACGATAACATTTTACAACATTTTAAAGATTTATTTTTTATTTCAAAAAAAAATTTCATGAGAAACCGAAAAGAAAAAAAAACGTCCATGGGCTCTTTCTACTGGGTAAAAGATAAAACCGCGCGTTGGATTTTATGTTTAACTCCGTTTGCCTAGACAATTAGACAACAAAATGAAAAAAAAATCGTACTTTTTATATAAAGAAATACTAAAAATGTTGCCTTTAAATAAATCTAGTTTATCATCCATCAGCAGCACAGAAAAAAAATCATTGCTACGCCCGGGTTTTATGTTTATAAGATAATACACTCCAAAGGTTTCACTTTTAGTCTCATTGAATGCCTAAAAATAAAATTAAATAAAACTTTAACCTGCAAATAAATAACACTTAAAAGTTGTTTGAAACTACAATGTGTTCACGTAGCAAAAGTTGGGGAAGGCGCTGTGCCATATTTTTTTGAGTGTAGATAAAACTGTCAAATTTAAAAAAAAAATGCATTAAAATCAAAGATTTACCAAGGAGATATAGGAGTCGTCGCCGAAAGGCTTTGCGAACAAAAAGCAAAAAAAACTTTTACCACTTAAAAGTTAGTTGGGAGTGGTGGAGGTGAGGGCCCAGAGAAACTTAGACACACACTTTACCTCTCCATCGAATACCTTACTTTCTCCAAATTTTAAATTTTCGAGTTGTTTATTTTTGTTTATTTTCTGACTTTTGACGCTTGGTAAGTCGTTGTTCGATACAATAAGCTACTTTTAATGAGCTTTTATGTTCGTTTATTCTTTCTATTTACTTAAACGGGAAAGTTGGCTAAAAATAAAGTTAGGCCACTTGCGTAGATATCATGAGCACTTTATCTTTTTTAAGAAATCAAGTCCTTGGTCACTTTGCCTCAACCAAAGTAGTGAAAGATGTTACGTAAGACCTACTGTTACAGACATCATGTACTTAAGACTTAAAATGACTTAAATTAGGTGAGAAATGTTATAGGCAAAAAATAGAAGGTATGAAAATAAAGTGTCGAAACGAATCTCTTAATGTATTTAGGTGATCCACAGAAAAACAAATTTCACACACAAAAGCAAGCACTGTTTGAGTTTCCGTGTTTCCTCTGAAACTCCTTCAGTTTAGAGAATTGAACTAACTAGGGTGCATTTTTACTCAGAGAATATGCGTCTTAATTCTTGAGCTAATGATTATAACAGTTTTTTGTAAACTGATTTAATATTTTTCTAGATTTATCGTTGTTAAGAGTTAAATGCCATTAATTTATCATTTTCTAGCTTAAGAAATTCAGCTTTATAAAAATTCGACTCAAATTTTCTTAGCTCTGTATTAGAAAATTCGGTGCATCCATGAAGGCCATTTGTTTCTTAATTAGAAACTAGAATTAGGATAACTTTGTATTGCAAATTATTTAATTGCAAAAAAAGTTTTCTCTTTCCGAAATCTACTAAAGTTATTCACGATTTTTCTTAATGTGATAGGTTTGATATCTGATGGAGGCAGTGAGCATGCCCCAAAAGCTTTTTTTTTAGAAGAACGTTATAATTAAGAAAATAAGAGGCTAAAAACCTTCTCTGTAGATGGGATTTGTTAAAAAAGACATTCTGTGCTATCGTACAGTGTGAATATAACTAGACAATGTACATAAGTTATTTTCTATGCGAAGTTCTAAAACTTCCCTAAAGAGTAGATTTGACGAGCCATAAACTCATAACTTGAGATTTCTTTATATACATACACAACGCAATGAATTTACAGAAATAAAAAGAATGCGAAAAACCACGCAAGGCATTGGTGAGGCCCTGAGAACCACACGTTCTTTTCTCCGTGCTAACAAATGAAAAATTTTTACAACAAAAACGGAGGCCCCTACTGGTCCAAGTGTTATGTAACATACAACTTTAAAAAATGAGTTCTCGGTTTCATATTCTACGCTAAAGAACTATTACAATGCATCACTCACAATGGTAAATTGTTTTGGCTATTCACCTTTTGAGAAATATTGAGCCGCCTAAAAAGTTTTCTAAAAACTTAAACAAGAGTAAATGAACTGGCAAATGGATAAAGGTGAATGTGTGCCAATGATTGTTGTGCAACTTACTTTTTAACAAGGATGCAGGTGGGTGGTAATCTAAGATTATCGACCCCGTTTTCACGACGTTGAGAAAAATCCGTAAAGATTAAAAAAAAAAAAACATTGCTTATAAAAATTGCACACGACATCAAGCTTTATACTCACTATGTCACTTCAAATCTTAAAATTTAACAATAGAAATTTTTAAAAAGGAAAGATCTTAGTTTCTTTTCTTTGTCGATATTTTTATGTGTTACAGCCCAGATGTTAATACTGTGTAAGCATGACTATAGACAAAAGAATGAGTTTGACTGACACATGCAAATAAGTGCTTTAAAATACTGTTTGTCAAGTGAAACCACTAAGGTTGTGGAGAACCCAATTGCTTGCTTTTTTTTAATGGCTCAAAATTGAATACGGACTGGTTTTGTTTTTCTTTAGTGAAGTGACTTTCACACATAGAGTTTTATTCAAATCAGGAAGAATCCGAGATGAGTTAGCAGAATTAATTCAAAGGCTTTAAAAACGTTTCTATAAGTGAAGCGTAAAAATATGCGTATAATTCCAAGAAAAAAACTAGTTTTCAAGACCATTAATGTTTTGATAACACAATTTTTACTCATTGGTATGATCCACGTTATGGTGGTTTGACATGGTCATCTTTCGGCTAATATGCACAATTTTGGTGTAAAAAGTACACGATCAATTGTATGAGAGAAATAAAAAATTTATTTCTGAAAAAAAGGTAGCTAAAATTTAATCTGGAAGTATTCTACATATTTCACTATTTTTGCATCATTATTATTCAAAAGATTGAAACACATGGGTTGATTTGTTATTAATGAGCTTGCCATTTTTAGAGGTAGATTTTACTTTAAGCAACCAAATTGCAATACTTCCAATTGCTTTTTGAGATTTTGCAACTGTCCTAAGAGACTTAGCGGCTAACCTCTTGAAACTGCATTAATCTCTACATTTTTTATTTCTGTTTTTCACAAAATCCAAGATGGAATACTCAAGAAATAAGTTATCTAATGTGTACAGTTGTTTCATTGAGTAAGATTCTGTCGTAAACGGATCTAAAAAAGTTTTTAAAAAAATGTTTCTCTGAAGAGAAGAAAAATGGAAATATAAAAGTTATTCTAATTGAATCCATTGAAATGTCTTTGGTAGAAGTTTTTGGGGTATATCTTTTTAAAGAATAATCATGCAAAATTATTATAGTTAAGGGTTTAACGTTGTGTAAAAAAAAGAGTAACTTTAAAATAACATCCGATCCGAAGGAAATTGCTCATAAATAAATAAATAATAAGAACATTATTATTATTAAAGCATCAGGATGTGAGTGATAATCAGCACAATAATAATAATTGTGTGCAATTTGCAAATCTACAGTTTAAACCTTGCGGTGATTTAAGAAATTAGACAAAGAAGTAAAATATTCCATTTTGCGCGTACAAGGCAGATGCCTCATTTTAAAGGTCATATCGTTAGTGGGTCGGTCTTGGTTTTATCTATTTCAGTAGCCATTAGCCGAAGACTGCAACGAGGTGTTTTTCGAATTGCGAGAGTCTTAAAAAAAGAAATTAAAATGAATGGACGAAAGGAATGAAGGAAGGACGAAAGGAAAAAATTAAGATATATTAGTTTAGAAGAATTGAAAATATTTTATTTATACTTATTCTATAACTTTAGATTGACATTGCAGGAAAGTTAAAGTATAAATTTGAAACTTCTATTTTAGTTTTACAGCTGGAGAAATGAGTTTTTGTTAAGGTGGCAAAAAATAATAGCATGCTACTGAAACATACTATTTTTTTTCAATCATTTCGAAACATATTTATTCTTTTTAAACCTAAGTGTAGTGATGAATCGAAAAATTGTAAATTTTTTAGCAAAAAATAAATTCATAGGGGGGGGGGGGAGATAACATAGCAGCGAAAATGTATCTTTGCGGTACTAGCATTATAGATACGACACGATTTTATTGAAAGTTTAAAAGATAATTTTCTTATAACTCTTGAAGTTCTGACAGAATTTTATTTCTAATTTCTTAATTTTTGTAAATATTATTATGCAAAAAGATACACATTTCCCATGTATTTCAACGTAAAAATCCTGGTTGTGATTTTTTTTGTAGCAGCTATTCAGTGAAGTTTAGAAGAATCAGAACTGGAAACCGTAATAAAATAAAAATTTTCTTTGTTCTGCTCTAACTCAAATTGATACTACACAATTTGAACAAGCATATTTGCTTTTCAAATAAAATCATGTTAACATCGGCAATTTTTTTCGGAATTAAAAGAACATTTACTTGCATTTTTTGGATAGATTTTATCTTCAATCTTCTAGCAAGTTATTTTTGGCATTGGAAAGTAAAGAGAATCACGAGAAATGAAAATAAATGTTTCCTTTTCTAATTGTCACTCTGTACGACGTTCATTCGTAAAATAAGTGGAGTATGTATTTTAATTAAGGGAAAAGTCACAAAGATTCAAGAAAGGAAATTATGAAGAATTAATGAATAAAAACATTTAAACTGCTTTACTATTTATTTTCATATGTGCATTAAAGCATGAATCTGAATATTTAAATTTTTACTGTATATATCCTTATGAATTTATAAACATAAAGAAATTTGGGTTCAGTACAGAAGCTATGACGTCTAATATCTGTATGCACATTATCTAATGTCTATTTATAATATTCAGTATGCTTACAGCTTCAGATAGCGCAAGCTTTAATCCAACATTTTCCTGCATATTTCTTCTACGTTCCTTTTTTATTATAATAGGTTGTTCAAATAAAAAACGGCACACACCGGAGTGCAGTTCATGGAAATGCTACTCAGAAATTGTTTCAAATATTTAACTCCAGTACAACGCAATACCATTCACAAACATAGCATTTTCACTTGAAAACGTCATCATGCACACCAGGATAACAATTTTAGAAAGCTAATTGTTATCTGAAATGTTCCAGCGTGCATCTTTCATATGCCATACTTAGTACTGGCAGCGCCCATCAATGATTGACCTACCTTATTGCTAGGGATGCACCGAGAAGCAAATTGGCCGATTACCGATTAATCGTCGAATGAGAATCGGCCGATTAATCGGCAGAGCCGATTAATGTTCGGGTTCATTATTTTAATATTACCAATTTCATCCTCACTGTTTTTTCCCTCTCTAATACAATTCCGACTTTTAGAAATGGTTACTTATTTGTTTTTGACAAAAGATTTGTTTTTCTCCATTTTTCCATTTTAAAAAAATTCAAAATTTTATCAACTTCCTTTGAAATTTTTAAAATATTTTTGTAAATAGAATTACATTAACACACTAGACATAATAATTATTAAAACAAATGGGGGGGGGGGGAGCTGTGATGAGCACTTTAATTTAGGGGTGTTCTTAATTTAAATTTAATTTTCAACAATAAGTAGCCATTTAATTCAAGACTTTTGTTCTTTGAAAATTAGAGGTTATTTAAAAGCAATAAGCTAAAGAGAAAATATCGAGGCATGAAACATGTTGCAACATTGTCTATAAGTGTAGATTTATTCGGAATAGGAATATTAAATTATTAAATAATTTATATAAACTGAGAGGCAACTTTTTATTATTATTATTATTTTGTATTTCATTCTTTGAATTATTTGTTTTGTTTTTACTCACTACACTTTCGTAAAACGTGTAATTCTTGTGTTTGCAGAAAATTATTTATTTCTTGTTTATAAATTTATCCATCGTAGTATTGTGTTCAAACATCGTTGAATTAATTTTATTTAAAACATCTTTTCCGCCGGTTGATCAGCAAAATTTGACTGATTATAAATGAAATTCTATGAACTATTTGTTTTACACACTTTCATACTGTATGTTACAGTAAGAATTTCAGAATATTACATTTATTTACTGTTAATAAAACAATTTATCATAGTTTCTTGATGAAGGTATACTTTAAAAGATAATATAAAAAATTTAAAAAAATCGCCGATTAATCGGTAAGATTTTGCCGATTATTAATAATCGGCAAAGTGGCCGATTATGGCCGATTAATCGGTACTGCCGATTAATCAGTGCATCCCTACTTATTGCACTACAAAATGAGCTTCAGTACGGAAATCTCTCACTAATTTATTAATCTCCAGTACAACATAAAGCTAAGCACCAACCCTAAAAGCAGCACATGCACTCGAAAATGCCACACCCTGCACATTCAGTTAACAATTTTAGAGAGCAAATCGGCATTGGAAATTTTCCAGCATGTATCTTCCACATGCCTTACTTAGTACTGGCAGCCTCATTAATGATTGACCTACCTTATTGCACTAAAAATGATCTTCAGTACGGAAATCGTCCACCAATCCATTAACCTCCAGTACAATACGAAGCAAAGTACCAACCCTAAACGCAAATCACGCACTCGAAAATTTCATGCACACACCTAGAGTGTCCTGATGCACACCTCTCCCCAATGAACAATATTTGACAATACGTAGTATGATCTACACATAAAAGATGAGATTCCTCGGCGGAGAATACTTTATTCTTCACAATGTCGTTCGTCGTTCTTTCAGTCAAAAGAACCGTTTTTTGCGCGACACAAGGAGTGCCTTCCGTGAGACAGCAATAAATATCAAGCTGTGAAAAGAGAAATTTCTTTGCTTTACGAGCTGTCTTGTATGCTTCGCTTCCTTCTTAAGGAAGATCGCTCGTTCGCAGGGCCACATATCATCCCGCTGTATGGAATTTGGCTTTATGATATTTACCTACATGATGGCGCCTGTAGCAATGTTTTATGGCCTCCGGTTTCTGGTATGACATGTTTAATAACATTCGGATTTTGGTTCCGGATTTATACCGTGTTTACTGATGCAACTTTGTATTATTTAATCGGGAGTAGTAAAAAAAGTGTTTGTTTCTCTTTGGATTTGGCTAAAGGTAACCGTGGATTGTACCTTTGTGCAGAAGAAATTGATTACGAAATACTGCTGTTTTACTCTGACCTGTTTAAAATGTTATGAAGAAAGAAATAATCAAAATTATTTCATTACTTTTTTGCCTTTCAGGCCGATTTTTAATTCCATGATTTTTCCCAACAAGTTTTCTGCTCATTCTACGTTTTAAATAATAGAAAAGAAATCAGCATAGGCAGAACATTCTTCATGCTTAAAAAGACTTACACGAAATGCATACAGAGACAACATTTTAAAAATCATTATTTTTTTTAAAATAAGTTTCAGTGTTAAATATTCAGTGAATCTCCATCTAACCTTGCTTTCAGCAACTGCAATTAGTAAAACACGCAAAAAAGGAAAACACCATCACTTCTATTCAATACAAGTTAATATTTATGGTGCGGTAGAATGCACACACCATGAGGCTTAATTCAAAACTTCGTGCAATTTAAACCAATCGACGGTTTGAATAGATAATTGTAAACAAATATCAAATAACATGCAAGAAATAAGTATTAGATTACTTTTCACATAAGGTCATTGTTCCTAAAAAGGTTTTCCAAGAGAGTATGTACGCTAGGGTGTATAGCGAAAAAAGTTTTTTGGAAATTCAAAATTTCAAGTTTGATAAAAAGTTATCACTATAGTCATATAGTTACCGAAAATAACTGAAAAATATTTAGGTCTGGCGGGATTACCTTGAACTTTCAAGTTTTTTAGTATTAACGGAGATTTTTTAAAAAAATATTTCAATTACGTGTAAAGCAAAAATAATTATTTAAGTGCAATTGGACTATTTAAGGAGTAATATATCAATAAAAAATGCATTGGAGCTAAAATTTAACCTTCAGGTTTGCAGAAATAGTTGTGAGAAACCTCACATTTTTGGTCCATTTTAAGACTTAAACAATTATTTTGCTTTACACATAACTCATGCATATTTTTTAAAAAAAATCATCGTTTTTACTAAAAAACTTGAAATTTTAAGGTAATCCCGGTAGGCCTAAACATTTTTCAATTTCAAAATAATTTTTTTTGGTAACTATGTGAATATAGTAACAACTTTTTATCATATTTGAAGTTAAAAATCAACGTAAATAAAGCACAAATAAGGTAGAAAGTACAGCAAATAGCTATTTCAAGGCTACAATGGAGCCCCTTCATCAGTGCAAGAAGCTCAGCAAACAACATGAAAGCTGTAAGAGAACTGAGCGCGAAGCACGTGTGCCCCGGTATTTATAACAAATGGGCGAGTGCGCTTGAACTCACAACAAAGCGGGAAAACACCGACCAATCAGCGATCAGCGAAACGCCAAGAGAGCGAAGAAAAGGGGGAAGGCGGCAAAGGAAAGTAGGGGAAAAAAGCGCGGGAGAAAACACTAGAAGACGAAATTATAAAAATTGCTTCCAGATGTCAGGGAAAAATGGAACACTGGAAAAATCATTCACCAGAGAATGGGAATTTTTCCAAATATGGTAAGCTTCCCAAAAATCGAGGTCATAAACTGACGAACATTTACAAATAATTCTAGCCGAAGAAAAATCAAAGCAGTGACCAGAAGTCCAACAATGCTGAGCAATGGAAGAGCGTGCTAGTTCTTTATGTTTAACATAATTTTGATGCTCTTTCAGACGGTGCTTAAGAGGCCGCTTAGTCTGGCCTACATAGCTAAGTCCGCATTTGCAAGAGATGCTATAAATGCCCCAGTTGCTTTGGCAATCAATGGGATGCTTTAAGTTTGTAAACTTGATTTTGTTCACAGGAGAGAAAGAAATATCGAAACCAAACTTTTTCAAAATCTTTGCAACTTGATGACTTATAGCATCTCTTGCAAATGCGGACTTAGCTATGTAGGCCAGACTAAGCGGCCTCTTAAGCACCGTCTGAAAGAGCATCAAAATTATGTTAAACATAAAGAACTAGCACGCTCTTCCATTGCTCAGCATTGTTGGACTTCTGGTCACTGCTTTGATTTTTCTTCGGCTAGAATTATTTGTAAATGTTCGTCAGTTTATGACCTCGATTTTTGGGAAGCTTACCATATTTGGAAAAATTCCCATTCTGTGGTGAATGATTTTTCCAGTGTTCCATTTTTCCCTGACATCTGGAAGCAATTTTTATAATTTCGTCTTCTAGTGTTTTCTCCCGCGCTTTTTTCCCCTACTTTCCTTTGCCGCCTTCCCCCTTTTCTTCGCTCTCTTGGCGTTTCACTGATCGCTGATTGGTCGGTGTTTTCCCGCTTTGTTGTGAGTTCAAGCGCACTCGCCCATTTGTTATAAATACCGGGGCACACGTGCTTCGCGCTCAGTTCTCTTACAGCTTTCATGTTTGCTGAGCTTCTTGCACTGATGAAGGGGCTCCATTGTAGCCTTGAAATAGCTATTTGCTGTACTTTCTACCTTATTTGTGCTTTATTTACGTTGATTTTTAACTTCAAATATAGTTCAGCACAAAGCCTATTTGATCATTTTTCATTTAACTTTTTATCAACTTAAAATTTTGAATTTCTATGAAAAATTTTTCGTACGCCGATGCCCTAATGTACGTCGGTGCAATTGGTGCCGATATGTGCGTGTGTGTGTGATAATCCACACACTCAAAGAGTTGTTTTTCGTTTTAATATTTACTTTCAACTTTTGCATTAAGGTATAGATTGCGTTACCAATCACCGGTATTGAGACACATTTGGCTGTCTTAGGCAGTTGTTATTCTTTCTTTGTATTAAGGGATGCTTTCAGTCAAGATACTCTTCAGTTGCTAATTTTTAGAAACCCTCATTTTTCCTCATTATTTTTTTTGTTCGTATTCTAATCGCGAATGAATGCATGGGCTAAGTATTTGAAATGTTTATTACCAAAAACAGTTAACTTCTTTTTACAAATTTAGAAAACAACAGCAGTGTTAACGTATTTATTTTTCACTTCTTTTAGTTTGAGAAACATTTGATTCTGGACTTAATATTTGTTCTCGTTTTAAAATTAGAGCTATGTTCTTATTTAGTTTAAATTGAGCTGGATTGAAATAAAGTCTTTATTTCATTTTTATTTTCCATTTAAGTTTCCATTAAATTCATGTGGTTTCCCACTTTTATGCAGTATATTAACTTGTATATTCAAAAAATGAATTAACCCCTTTAAAACTGTGAACAAAATGCTCAAATCGAGACAAGAAATAGATAAACAAAAATATGATATTTTACGTTATAGTGAAAGGTAATGCTCTCTACTGTCCGTCCGTGAAAACCGCGCCAGCACTCGCGAACCATTCTACTTAAAAAAGGGTGATGGATTGTAAGTGGGAACTTTCCGAAGTTTTTAATTTAAAACTTGCATTTGCTATCCTTTTGACATATTTAACGAAACAATGTATTTGATATAAGCATCGTTTTACGTTGTTTGATACGACTCAAAACGCTTGTTATTCTTCTCTTCATTGTTATCTTACCTTACACCCGTATTTTGGTAAGATCAGAGAAGCCCTGACGCATGCATAAATGCGCGGAAGGCTTTACCTAAGAAAATCAGACAGTAGCTTTTTGTAACCTTAACCTTCTTTTGTCCCCCGTGGTGTTTTGCAATGATTAGTCTTTGTTCGATTTTCGTACGTGGGAGGGGGAGGTGTTCTTGGTCGGAATTATCGGCTTGTGATGAGTTTTATTATCGTGGGAGTTCTGGCGGGATTATTATTCTTTTTCCTCCCGAATCTGAGTTTTTCTGATCAAGTCAGCATTCTCGCGATGTGCCGGATACTTGTATTTTTTTACTTTGTTTCCTCAAATATTAAAGCATATATGTAGCGTACCATATGATTTTCTTAGGTAAAACATTCCGCCCATTTACGTATGCGTCAGGTCTTCTCTTATCTTACCAAAACAGGGGTGATAGGTAAGATAACAATAAGGAGACGAATAATAAGAAGCATTTTGAGCCGTATCAAGCAACGTAGAACGATGCTAATTTCAAATACATAGTTCAGTTGAATTTGTCAAAAAGACAGCAAATGCAAGTTTTAAATTGAAAAATTTGGAAAGTTCCCACTCACAACCCATTAATACTTTTTTAAGTCTAATAATTCGCAAGTGCTAGGTGCGGTTTTCACGGACGGACAGTAATAGTGTCCACAAAGAAGAATAAACTTATAAGAGAAAAAAGAAATAATTTAATTTGAATTTTTACATCTTGAATTAAAATTCAATTGGCAAGTGGATGTAGGTGATATGTGGCAACTTGATTAGTGTAACGTTTGGAACAACCTTAAGTTCACGACGTGACTTAAGGTTGTTCCAAACCTTAAGTCACGTCGTGAACTTTTGTGTCTTCTTTTTTTTTATAAAGCCCTTAACAATCTTATTGACTGCTCAGATATTATTAATTCCATCCATTTTGCTGTTCCAAATAGAACTCTTAGGAGTCATCTGTGTTTTAAAAATATTTTTACAAAGTTTAATTATGTTGATAATTTTTGTCTTTTTAAATTTTACAAACTTTTTAACTCTCATTGTCGCGTTTTGGACATTTTTAATATGTCTTTTAATAATTTTAAGTCTATTTGTTTTAATATTTTAACTGTGTAATTTGTTTTAATTCATTTGTTGTCTTTTAAAATTTTACGAAATTTTAATTCCTTGTCTTGTTTCAGATATTTTTAGACATTTTTAAGTCTTTTAATTATTGTATGTCTATATTTTTCAATATTTTGAATGTATAAATTGTTTTAATTGTTCTTGTTTTACTTGCCACTGTTACTGGATTCGTCTGTTGTGCGCAATACTTTAAATAAATAAATAAATAAATAAAAACTTTTAGAACTTTCTTTTTACCATGGATGAAGGTGACAAGTCCATCAGTACCATGTCCCCTTAGTCACAGAAATGGTTGGCAATTTAGAGTATGACCCAGCTTTACCCATTGAGAAAAATCCATTAAAAAAAAACTTTTTTTTTGAAAGCTTTTTCTAGAAATTAAAAAATTCTCACACATCACCTTTATCCACTTGCCCCTTCAATTGTTGCTCACAATCACAAATTGTGATAAGTGTGTGCCTAGGTGTGTGTTTAAATGCGTATAGACGTGTGTGTAGGCAAGTAGGTGAGTGAGTGTGTGTGTGTGTGTAGAACTTTAAGGACCACTGCCTTGGAGGAGCGGACACCCCGGACTAGAGCAGCGGTCCCGTGCCTTGGGGGGGGGGGGGGGAAGACGCAGAGGTACTCATTCAAAAGTTCAAATAAGCTAACTGTTGTCAAATGAAAGTACAAGGCAATTTCTTGATTGCATGAAGAAAATAACTTTTGAAAATTCCTGGATCGAGCTGGTTTTAATACTAAACGATTCATTTGTTCGTTGTGTGTATTTGTGGGTGATTGTTTCACGCGACAGAAAAGGGATGTTGCTCAAAATAGGGGGGGATTTTCGTCCCTAATTATTCAGAAAAATTTGTTAGGCTTTCTAATTTTTTTAAACTTTAAGTACGTTTTGTTTGCTATTATTCATTGTTTAAAAAAAAAGAAAAATGCGTTTTTCAATTGAAAATTTAAAACAAGTTTTTAAGCCCGTAATTAGCCTGTCATTACACGAAATTTCCCAGCAGCTAAGTCTTGTATAATGTATTCATTTTTGAAGTATTATAATCATATTTAAGACCAAAAAGTAACAATTTTCGTTTGAATGAATTTCAAGAGATTGATTCGAAAAAAAGTTTTTTTAAACAATTGTAACGTTTACCGAAAGAATTAAAGCTTTTCTCCCATTTATTTTTTAAGCAAGTACATACTCAATAGCTGGTCCCATGTTTATTTTTATTAAAATACAAACAGTTAACAAAAAAATTTGGTTGACATTTTAGCTTAGACTGCAAATAAAAGCATGTGTGATATTTTGGGATCAAAAGATACTCTATAGATGAATGCATCAATTGTATGTCCTTTGAATGGGTAGTTATTTTATATAATATATTTGTAGTTAAGAATTTTATTCGACTGATTTGCAAATAACTTTTATACCTTAGTATGCTTTTAAGTGCGATAAAGAGGAATTTCGTGTTCTACACTGGCGGGAAAAAAAATCCCAACACCAAGAAAAAATTTTTGTAGAGTAATGAAATTTGGGTAATGCAATTGTCTAGTTAACATGTTTAATTGATTAAATGTACAAGATCACTGGCTAATTTAATCTCAAGAAAATGCTGTGCAAATGTGAATTTATGTTAATTTAGTAGAGGGTGTAACCTCCAGAATTTTGAAGGCAAGACTGGAAGTGTGCATGCATTGTCATACAGGTGCCGAATGTCACTTTGTAGTATGGAGTTCCATGCTTGTTGCACTTGTTGTGTCAATACTAGGACCGTCATTGCTGACTGTGGATGATGCTCGAGGTGCCATCACATGATATCCCATACGTTATCAATTGGAGACATACCTGGTGATTTTTCAGGTCATGGTAACATGTCAGCACTCTGTAGAGTACATTGCGTTACAGCAGCGATGTGAGGGCGAGAGTTATCCTGTTGGAAAACACCCCCTTGAATGCTACTCATGAAGGGCTGTACTACTGGTTAAATTACCAGACTGGCAACAAATTTTCAGTCAGTGAGTTTGGGATAACCACAAGAATGCCCCTGCTGTCGTAGGAAATAGTTCCAGAGACCATAACTCCAGGTGTGGGTCTCGTGTGTCTAGGCCGTAGACCGCTTGGATGCAGGCGGTCTCTTGGCCTCCTTCTGACCAATATACAGCCACCACTGGCACTAAGGCAGAATCTGTTTTCATCAAAAATTATAACAGATCTCCACTCCGATCTCCAGTGAGCTCTGTCATGGCACCACTGCTGTCTGAAAAGGCAATGGTTGGCCATCAATGGAATACCGGCTGCAGGCTGCCTGGCTCGAACCTGTCCTTGAAGTAAACAGTTTCTTACCGTTCCTTGGGTCACGACGGTACCAACTGCAGCTCGAATGTCAGCCGCAGGTGCAGTACAATGCGCCATAGCCGTAAGCAGGATTCGGCGATCATCCTTCTCAGTCGTGCCACGTGAAAGCTCGGATCTCGATCTTCTTGAGGTAGTACCATCCCTTGCCCATAGCTTCAAATAATCATGCATGGTGGAAACATTCCCACCAAGTCTTTCTGCAATATCACGAAATGAAAATCCACCTTCTCGTAGCTAAATTGTACGACCTCGTTCAAACTCTGTGAGCTGTTGATAATGGCTTCTTCGTCTTCTTAAAGGCATTCCTAGCTAACATGAACGCAATTCGTCAAATTTCACGGAAAAATAATACACACGAGCTTCACAACACGCTTTTAAAACAAGCTTTATTTGCATGTTCTGAGTGACGCCAGCTGCGCCACACTTATGCGCGGAACGCGAAATTTCAATCGATGTCATCTTTCAGTTATATAAACACGCCTACCAAATTTCGTTTTTCTAACACAAGTCTTTCTTGGTGTTGGGATTTTTTTTTTCCGCCAGTGTAATTATTGCGTGGTTTATAACCTCATTTTAGTTCGAACATGTCATCAACTTGGGTTTTCTAATGTTTTTAGAATGGATAATAATTTAATTTTCGTAATAAATTTGATCTTAAAAAGTATTGATTTGGCTTGTTTGCACATAGCTTTAATGTGTTTAAATGCCACAAAAAGGATTTTTGTGTTGCAATTTTTGCATGCTTTGTAATCTCATGCAAGTTCCAATTTGCCATTAACATGGATTTTTCCCTTCTATGCAAATGTTAAAAGAATCATAAAAAATGATTTTTTAAAGTGAAAATTTCAATATTTGGCTCTGTTGACAGCAAGTAAAATATGCAGGACGCTAAATTAGCAAATGAATAGTTTCCTAGTTTGAGAGTGAGTCATACGCTTTTTTTTTTTTTGCAATTTGGGCAGTAAAAATTTAGTTTGCTCAATATATACACGAAGTTGACCGTTACTGTACTATTCATTTTTGCAGGTTCTTTGCGCAGTAAAAAAAGTCATTTATAATCGCATAATTTTAACGAGCTTTCTTTTTTAAAATCAAAAGTCTGAATTTTTTCGTTTTCCTTTCAGTAAGCTTAACATCCCGTGACTTCATAACGAGGCCATCTCACATTGAGGCTATTCTAAATATGCGCCAAAAGAACAAGAATCGCTTGAAAAACTTCACTTTTCTATAATGTGATATCCATAGAATCTTGGATGGTTTCAAACGAATCCTAGCGTGAAGAAGAATTCGGTTTCACGTACAAAATTATAGCGTGAGTAATAAAGATCGTGGAGTCCTTTTTCATAAAATCCGCATTGAATGTTATTATTAGCTTTTATTATGTCGTTGGTGAGTGGACAATGCTTTATAAAGTATGGCAAAAAGAGAAATGAATAATAGTAATCGTAAAGTTATTTTTGTGTAAAAAGTTAACAAATTACTTTCAAGACGGAACCTAAGATGTCATAACTTTGTCGATTTTAGGCTTTTGAAACCCTTCAAAAATTCAAATTTTGGAAGCTTTCCTTGATTTAATCATTAATTTAAAAGTGTTTTAAAAACTTTTTATTTTCACCATATGCGGTAAAGCATCGTCCATACTTTGTTCAAGGGTCTAGAAGAGTAAAACGACTCACAAATAAAAGAGACGTATAATCAAGACTTAAAAAATTGCAAGCGTTGCCCAGTACTGTCTGTCCTTGAAAACCGCGCCTGGCACTCGCGAACAGTTCCATCACTTAAAAAAGAGTTCATGGGTTGTGGATGATAACTTCCCGAAGTTTTCAATTTAAAACTTTCATTTGCGATCCTTTTGAGACATTCAACTGAACTATGTATTTAAAATTAACATCGTTCCACTTTGTTCGCCTATTGTTCAAAATGATTTTTAGCATTCTTCCCCTATTGTTATCTAACGTGACATTATATGTTTTTAAATTATGTACATGTTTTTTATTCTTTTTTTATATCAGGATGGGGGGAGGGGGTGTCTTATTTATTTGGCGATTTATTTTAAATTGTAAAGGAACTGTTATTGTGCTTTTAAAGGGTATGTGAGCATTTCAGTTAAAGAAAACGTTTTTTTTTTTTAACATTAAGATGGGGTGGGGATCCCCATTTTCTTTTTTAGCGGGGCCACTGTATTTGGTGGCATATAGCCGATTTAGTTCCAAACTACAAGAAGTGGGTTGGTGATCGAGCCGCCGAAGACCGTGAGGTAGCTGCCGTAGGCGACAAACCGGGCTTGACGAACGAAGCGAGCAGAGGGCGGAGCTCCCTAGTAACTATAAAAATAAATTTTCCCCATAGTTACCTATTTTTTTTCATAAATTAATTTCCCCAATTTGAATAAATATGCACATATCAGGGCCGTATTTAATGGATAGGTTTTCGGTGCTTAAACCCCTTCCGAAATGCTTGAAAACTATTTCAAAAGTACTTTTTGTAATTTTGCACTAAAAAAAATATTATTGCTTTTTCATTTTAATTTTCTTATTTACTTTGAAACTGCATTAATTGAAATGAAATACTCACCTTTTTCGCATTCCTCTGTAAAAACCTGTAATTTTATTATCTATAATGGTATTATGTGAAAATCTGCTTTAAGGTTTTTTTTTGATATTTAGCTCAGTTTTACGCACTTTTTGAACTATTTTTTTTTTTTTTTTTTGACTTTTCCTCTGTACATTTCTCTATTACATGTTGTGGTAAGGTTTTCCGAAAATATTTGCTCTTATGCTCGTATGCTTTGAAAAATAGTATTAAAAATATTTTTTTTTAATTCGGCTGATTAGAAATAATCGGCAAAGAGGCCGATTATGACCGACTGATTGGAAAAATTCAGCCGATTATGGCCGGTTAATCGGCAATATTTGGCCGATTTTAAATAATCGGCAAACACGCCAATTAATCGGTACTTCCGATTAATCGGTGCATTCCTCCTTTGTATCCTTTACCCTCCCCCTGGAAAAACTTGAAATGGCAGTCCTGTTTCTTCCCCCACTTTCAGCAAAACATAAAGAAAAAATTCCCTTTTGATTATTTTCGAAAATACTTTTGAAGACCAGATTAGTAAATTCCAACTTTCAAGGGCCAACACTTCATACGGGCCGACTAGTTTTACTCAATAGTTCAAATACTTTGCTTCATTTGTAATACGGTGAAAATCTTCGCTCATAGACTTTTATGTATAACATAAGTTTGCAAAAGGTGTAAATTCGCGATTTTTTTTATTACTTCGTTTGCTTTTACATCAATAACTAAGATTGTTTGATAATTTCTAAAAAATATTATAGTGAATGGTTTTAAGGGAAAGAGTTGCTGTAAAAGCTTCAGATTTTTGTGTCGAAATAAGTTTTGCTTAATAATTTAAGTTCAGGATTTCACATAGTGGTTTCCTTGCAATTACTCGAAGGCCCAAAATTTCCCAAATTATCAAAAATTTATCAACAATCAACATATAACAGCTATTAACATATAACAGTTGATTTTTTTTTCTACCATCCTCTTCTCTCGGCTCGATCCCCTAAGATGCAATTCAGTTCACTGAAATCAAATAGAAGACAAGAAGTTCTGTCAAGAACTAAACGAGCCTACTTTCTCGTACATCGACATCGGCATTCTAGCATCTGATCATTATTCTCTTGATTATCTAAGACTAAAAATTATGTCAAACATACCTTTTTAGCACTTGAAGCTGATTTCTAAAAGCAAAATATACCCCTCTCATCAGATGAAATAGACACGTAAAAAGTAAATAAATGAATAAATAAAGCTTTGTCGCACCTTTTAAAGAATGTAACTGTTACAGTTCTTCCGTAGAAAAATTCCTCAATTGTTTTCAAAAAAAAAATTAAAAGTACAAAGTACATCAAAACACATTTTATCAAAGAAAGAAAAAAAAAGAAAAAAAAAAAACTCGTCCGTTGATAAAATGTCTCGAATTTCACTTTTAATCCGTTGCCAGTTGTTAAATATAAATAAAGAATAAAATGCCCTCGTGAATGAAACATTTTTGTTACAAAAAAAAATCGTCTGCCAAAAATAATAATAATAATAATAAATTCAATAAAACAAATGAATAAATAAACAAAAAATCGTCTGCACAGTCAGTCATTTTTTTTTCGGACTGTTTACTCAAAAGTTATTAGGGGTGACAGCTTGCTTGAGCGGTTCAATGTTGAACGAAAAATTGTTCAAATCGGAAATGTAAATACGGGAATGAAGTATCCTTGAAAAGTTCTTTCCAACAAAAAAAAGTTTGTTCAAATCGGACTGTTCATTAAAAAGTTAGTATCGCGGGACCGGTTATTTGAACGGCTCAAAGTTGAACCAAAAATTGTTCAAATCAAAAAATCAAATATGGGAATGAGCTGTACTCGCCGAGATCTTTCCAACAAAAAAAAGTTTGTCCAAATCGGAATGTTCATTCAAAAGTTATTAGGGGGGGACAGACAGACCGACCGACCGACCGACAGACAGACACACAAATTCCCCATCTCAATACCCTACTTTCAAATTTTTAATTTTTCGATATTTATTTCATTTTTTTGTTTCTTTTTGACTTTTTTTTTACTTGGCGATATTTTTTGGGCTTGGCGATATTTTTTGGACTTGGCGATATTTTTTGGACTTGGCGACATTTTTTAGATGCATTAAGCCAATTTTAATGCTTTTTTGGTCTCTTTTATTTTTAACGGGAAAGTAGGCTAAAAAAGTAGACGTATAGTTTAAAAATCAATCAAATTCTAAAACAAATTCTAAATGCTTGTAGCATAAATCTTTAAAATAAACCGTCAAAATATTTGATCATTTGGTTACCTTAAATTATTGCAATGATGTATTGTTTTCATTTCACGTTAAAACTTTCTGATAAAAAACAACAACGTAAACTTATTAGTTATATGCATATGATAACTCCAAATTTTCTAATTTATTGCACATAAAATGTAGCAAAAGTTAAAATATTTTAACTGAAAGTCATTGTTTTAAAATTTTTGGATAATATCAGTTTTTGGTGATAATATGTGTGGAAAGTTGATCCTGTAAATAAGAAATAGCCATAAGAAGTTATAAATTTCATCCTGAGAAAATATATAAATGACCCTGACCTAATTAAATGACAATTTCTGAATATGTTTCAGAATATTCCCGAGTCTTGAGTTTCCTCAAAAATGATTTTACTTATTGATGTTTTTTACAAAGAACCTCAACATATTTTGTGATGCAGTTGTGTCAAACTGAAGCATTATTGCGTTAATTAAATTAATACTTGAAATATTTAATACTTGAAAATTAGCATATGCGGGATGTCCCAGAACTATTTGTACAACTTACTAGTGGTGTGGAGGCACATTGGCGGGATACGAATTTCTTATACCCTGCCCAATAGGGTGGAGCGAAAAAAATGAATTTTTGATTTTCGTAAACGGGTACCTTTCATTTACTGTGAATGAGGATAAGTAACAATTCTGTAAAATATTTCACTTTTGCGACGTCATCTTTAGTCTGCGCATTTGGCCTAAAGTTTTGAAATTTTAGATTTTTTTTAGATTTTTCAAATTTTTTTAAAAAATATTGCAAATGATAAAACTAGTGACGGGTGGTTATTAAATGGAAGAAAAAGGTTTGAAATATACAAGAAATTTTTAAAAATCATTTCAGATTATAATTTCAGTCTGCGCATTAGGCCCAAAGTTCATCAAATTTTCAGAAATTTCCGATATTTTCAATATTAGCAGAAATTTTATAATTCAATATTTCCTCTCAATATTTACTAAAAGTGCCTTCAAAATATTTTCTTAATCATTCTGTTGTTTCTTTGAACTACTCAACTCTATGCTTGCTCATTGAAATTACCCAGGACTCACCACGAGGAAGTGGCCGCACTTTGGGTGCCACTCGCGCTCCCCTTGCTTCCAACCGATGAGAGCATACATTTACATTTCTTAGACAAGTCAGAAACAATAAATTGTTTCTTTGAGTAGGAAATTGTTTGCATTGGTTTTGATTTATGCACTACCAAGACAGGAAAATAAAGGTGTAATACGGAAACTGGAAGAAAAACTTGGTAGACCTCTGTAATGGAACAGTTGCCAATTACATTTGAATGAACTTAATTTGATGCATTTTTTGCAAAAGCTAGATGGACCTACCAGTGGACCAAAGTGATTTTTGGGCCTGTTAGACGAGACGAAGCTAAACATGTTATACTTTCAAATCAGTTCAATATGAACCTATAGAATTTGTCATTGATCAGATTGATTTTGACAATAAAAATGGTTCAAGTACTGAGCAACAGTAACTTCATGAGATGAGCAAGGTAGTTTTGACTGGGAAAATATTTAAAAAAATGCGAAACAGAAGTCCAAGAAAGCTTTCCCTAGTCATAAGTTGACTACAGCAAACAATCTTTAGACTATAATTTTTAAAAGAGTTCATAACTTTCGCGGGTAAAAGTGTCCTTGCTCTTTTAGGATGAAGCACAGACGTTACTAATTTAGCTATGAATTCGTGTGAGATTTTAAAAAAAGCAGAAAATTGTTTTCACATCTATTCAAAACAATGTATACTTTGCACCCAAGAAATATGCTGTTATCAAATGTGTGAATGTTTGTTCCTTATATAAATCCAGTTTTCGTCGGATTTTCAACAAACTTGGCACAGAGGTTCCCTGCTGCATTAGAAATCACATAGGCAGGGGTTTTGAAATTTAAAAAAAATCCAAAGAGCCCAAAATTCAAATCTTTTGTCTCAAAATGGCCATTTTCTTATAATTTTGAATAGATAGAGTAATAGAGATAAGACTTTAAGCACACAAATTGATAAAATGTAACACATTTAAATAGGAGTATTTTCCTACAAAGATTACGATCAACAATGAATTATCCATTTTAGGCTCAACTATTTCTTTTTAGCATGAAATAAGTGTTTATATTCCCATGTGGATAGAATTCATTCAAATGTTTTTTAGAGCTATGTTGTATTAATAAGCACCCTGGCAACGCCGGGAAATAATCTGGTTAGTTCATAAGAAAGAGCATATAAAGAAACTTGCTTTAAATCGCATTATAAACGCTCAATCTAGAAAACAAACAAGCAAACAAGTGAGAACGCTTCAGATCCCAAAAAATAGACAAAAATCTATTTTCATACATTACATACATAAATCAAAAGTCATTATGCATCGATATGATTTCTCGCCATGATGTGGAAATTACAAAGCTACCTTTTACAGGTAATTTAACAACACAATATTTACAAAGATTATGGAAGCTGAGAATTTAAATATGATTTCTGAATGCGCTCTTTTTAAACTGCCATTCAAGACTCAATCAGTTGAAAGAGCTGTCGAATAGGTCACAAAAGCTCTTCAAAATTGGTATGTAATCACAGGAAAAGAAAAAGTTTAGTAAAAACGAGGATATCTGACAGAAATATTTGATCAATTTACGACACAAAGGAACAATTTAACTGTGAAAGACGTATCTAACAAATGTAAATACGTGCTTGCATTGGTTGGAAGGAAAGGTTCACGTGTAGGACTAGAAGTGCGGTCACCTCCTCGTGGTGAGTCCTGGGTAGTTCCACATGAGCTAGCGAAGAGTTGCAGGGTTCAAAGTAATAACAAAATGAATAAAAACAAGTTTGAAGACACTTAAAGTGAGTATTGAGAGGAAATACTGAGTTAAAAAATGTCGAAAATATCAGAAATTTTGGGAAATTTGATGAACTTTGAGCGCAATGCACGAACTGAAATAATAATCTAAAATGGTTTTAAAAAATTCTTTGTATATTTCAAACCTTTTTCTTCCATTTAATAACCACCCGTCACTAGTTTTATCATTTGCAATATTTAAAAAAAAAATTTGAAAAATCCAATAAAAATCAAAAATTTCAAAACTTTAGGCCAAATGCGCAGACTAAAGATGACGTCGCAAAAGTGAAATATTTTACAGAATTGTTACTTATCCTCATTCACAGTAAATGAAAGGTACCCGTTTACGAATATCAAAAATTCATTTTTTTCGCTCCACCCTACTGCCCAAGTAGCACACTTCGTTTTTTAAAGGTTGTAAAATGGTTATTAACGTTGTAACAACCGCTTAAAAACGTTTATAAAACGTTTAAAGGTTATTTGTGCTACCTGGGTGTGTAACAAGAGCTGGCGACTCAAAGTAAAATTAATTTCCCACTCGCCGCACTTGTTCCGTGATGGTTCTCATAGTTACGGCGCTCTAAACTTTTTCTCCACTTAGCTTTTGCAACAATGGTTAAACGTATTTGTGCGTACACTATTATTCTATTGAAAAATCAACGTTTAAACAGCACAACTTTTCTTAGAAATCTTTGCTAAATTGATGTATGACTAGATTCGTTAAAAACCGTTGAGTAATAACTGAGATATGAGGATGTAAATAACAGCGTAAGCCTGATTCAATAAACAAAAAATAAATGAAATGCCTCAACAGCAGTGCATAAAAGAGAGTGGAGCTGCTTTCTTTGGTACGGTTTCCATGGAGACGACGTAAAATTTCTGAACTTGATACGCCTATTTTACAGTAACCTAGTATAGCATTGTAGGATGGCGTCTTCCGGGATCTTAGAAAACCCAAAAGTTATCCCTCTAGATACTGAATGCTTAGTAAGTTTGATGTAATGCTTTCGCATTCTTTTTGTCAGGCGCTATGAATATTACAATTGTTACATAGATGCTAATATTAAAATATGAAAAATAGGGACACTTATTCGTAAAATTAGAGAGTATGATTGAATTTAACGATACATTTAGAGCGAAAAGAAAATTTTTAAACACAAGTTGAAGTTTCTCAAATGAAGCCAGTAGGACCCGAAATTTGGAAAATGAAACAATTTTTGTAATTGGAGACAAAAAAAAAAAAATCTAAGTTTTCAAACAAAGTTTTGAAAGAAGCACAAGCTTTTTTTCTCTTATAAGATCAGAAACACTCCATTGCTGCATGCAAAAATGAAGGAAGTTCTAAGAAAAATCGGCAAGAGTTTACATCATTCTTGGGGAAATAAGTTAAAATAATAATAATAATCGTGCGCATACAATTTTCATACTCGTCTATGAAAAGGTTTTGATTTTGCGATTGTTTTACCACAATAATTTTTTCGGAATTCTAATCAGTAAAAAAATCTTTTGGAGAAAACTTTTTTGTTTTTAAGAAAATTCGGGAGATATTTATTTCGTCAGGGAGCTAGGGGAGAGGTCACTGATTTGCAGGGGTTCTCCAAGCAAATAATTGGAGTTGGAAGCCATGGTAATAAAACAAGCAAACTACTTTGGTAATTGGCTGCTTAACATTGTAAGCGTAAAACCTTTTCTGAATTGAGAAAAAAAATCTTCTGTAATTGAAAAGAAGGAAAAAAAAAAAAAAAAAAAACATTCCGTACTTAAAGAAAAACTGTGTTCAAACAAATTTTCGCAGAATGCTTCCTACTGTATGCAGGGGTGGAGTATATTTTTCGGTAGTGCACCAAAAAGTAAAGAGCCCCCCCCCCCCTTATAAGTTTTTACAAAAAAATGTACTCATGAGGTTTCTTTAAAATGTTTTGAAGAGTCCCTAAAGTCAAGCAATTTATTTTAACCAACAAAAACATTACATACTCATTTACTTTGAATGTGGAGGTAAAAATACCTTTTAAAAACTTTTGAGCCAATTAGCTTCTAAAACTTACACATTGTCCTTAAAATGGCGTAATAACACACGGTACTTTTAATGAGATTTAAACAGTACTGTATATTAGCTAGTGGTGTATCAAGTAAAATACTCCATGCAATTAATACTAAATGCCAATAAAAATCTACTTATATTAAAAACGGAGTATCTGTCTAACTATGTTTCTATCTATGTCACGCTTCTTTCTCCTGAACGCCAATGAACTGAAGGTCGAACCAGGTACAGATAGATAGGTAATTTTTCAGGCTTCGTTAGTTTGAATTTATATACACTGCTCGACATTGAAAATGCAACACCAAGAAGGAGTGGTCAGAAATTGATGAAATTTGGTAAGAAGACAGAGACAGCATGGAACAATAAGTGATATTTATTTCAAAATAAACAAGCAAAATTTAGAGCGAGGACGGCGTCGGCTCAGTAAGAAGTAGGACCACCGCGGACAGCGATGCACGAAGAAACACGTCTAGGCATGGAGTCAATAAGCCTGCGGATGGTGTCCTGAGGGATGGCACTCCATTCCCTTTCAACCATTTGCCACAGTTCGTCCTCTGAATGAGGCAGTGACAGGTTCTGCAAACGGCGTCCAATCACGTCCCACACATGTTCGATTGGTGACAAGTCAGGAGAGTATGGTGGCCAGGAAAGCATCTGTACACCTCATAGAGCATGTTGGCTGATTCGAGCACTGTGAGGCCGGGCGTTATCCTGTTGAAAAATTGCATTTGGCAGACCCTGAAGGTAGGGGATTGCCCCCGGCCGCAGTACATTATCTACATTTCGTTGGGCCGTCATAGTGCCCCGAATACGAACTAGAGGTGATACGAAATTGTATGCAATAGCGCCCCAAACCATTATGCCACGTTGTCGCGCTGTGGGGCGTTCCACAGTTACTGCCGGATTCGATCTTTCTCCACGTCGAGGCCACACACGTATGCGATGACTATCGCTGGACAAACAGAAGTGGGATTCATCTGAGAACACTACGGTTTGCCATTCTGCCATCCACGTCGCTCTGGTCCGGCACCATTCCAAACGTTGGAGTCTGTGCTGTGAGGTCAATGCCAGTCTTCTTAGCGGGCGCCGTGATTGCAGGCCACGTGCAACCAGTCGACGGGAAATGGTTCTGGTCGACACAGGAACATCCAGGGTACCTTGCACGTGCTGCAGAATCGACGTACAAGTGACTTGCGGGTCCGCCACAGCTTGTCGGTGATTCCGTTGATCCAAGCGGTCTGACGTCACTCTGGCTGCACCTGCACCCCTCAATGTGGCTACATTTCCTCTTTCCAACCATCTCCGACACGCATAATAACGGATCCCACCGTAGGATCCTACGAGACGATTTTCATTGGGCGAAATGGTTGCCGTAAAATAAAGCTTAGCGCCAACGAATGTCAATATTGGCGAAATAACGCTTTTTCCGCTGAGTTTCTTTTTTCTCTTTTTTTTTTATTATTTATTTTTTTCGTGGATGCGTTTGTGAAAATTTTATTTTTGCGTATCTTTCAACGAATAAATTTTTGGGCAATTGTATTTTTGCTACTTTAAGATTATTCATGGAGATTTTTCATCAACAAACTATGATATAATTTTTACACATGAATTCATGAATTGCTTAGTCTAAAAATTTCCATTTTAGCTGAAATACTTTTTTTTCCCTATCGGTTATTGAACTGCAAATTGATGCTAATTGAATGCAAATTAAACTCTTTGAATTTGACATAACTTTATAACATCGGTTCCGTTCTTTGAAAATCATATGTTGTACTTATATTCATAGGTGTTTTTTTTTTTTTTTTTTTTTTTGTGTGTAAAAACGAAAATTTCCAAAATTAATGGTTTGAGTGTTAGCAGCTTGACAATTTCACTTGTAAGTAAGTACATACGAATGATATTTTTTACATACCTAGGTTATTTGTCTTTTTTAATACATCAGTACTCCAATGAAAGCACTTTATTTTTGTTCTTGTAAATATTTTTTTTCATATAAAAGTACTTAAAGTCTTTTTTTTTTCTTTCTTTAAATACTCAAGCATGAGCACTGAGCAGTTGTCCTCAAATTAAAGAGAAATGCAATGTATTCATTTAGAATATTATTCAATTTCCAATGGCACTAATATAAAAGACTTCGTCTTATTTATAAAATACTCTTTCTCTACTCTGCTGCACGTTACCGTTTAGAGTAGAGAGAGAGTATCTACCACTATACACCATTTAGCTGGTTGGATTAGGGCCTGAAAATCGCTCTTTTTATGATCCAGAGCAGAAGCCGCGCAACCCTTGGTAGATATGGCATGATTGTCGGATTTTTGTTGGATCAAAAGTTCAGGTTCGATCACAAATCCAGACAAACAATGAGTGAATACTTTCTTCTAATTTTCAAGCATTGTAAGCTATTATTATTATTATTATTATTATTATTATTATCAAGTAAATAAGTTTTGTACACAGAACACATTGAAATATTAAAAGCTTTTACATATATATTTGAAAATAGAAAAAGTAGAAACATTAATACAAGTAAAATTTACGATAAAAATGTAACAAAGAATATAAATGCATGAAATACAATCTAAATGTAAAAAAAGACACTCAGAACAACAATTTCAGCAGAAAGAACAAAATTACTCTCTTTTTTTTTCAGTATACCTAGTATAAATCTATAAAACACGCATAAGAACTTAATTTCGTGTTCGAAAGTTACATGCCAGAAAACAATGAATTTACTTCACCATCATTAAAACAAGAGATTACGAAGCGTAGAGGAAAAAAAGAACAGATTCCAAGAAATAAATTAATCTTACCTCCGCTGAATCTCTGTCCGTGACTTCTTGAATGCGAAAACTTCTTCTGAAATTTTACAGTAGCTGTAAGAATTCGGTAAATTATCCATAATATTTGATAGAGTGAAATTTTGACAGCTTTTTGACATAAACTACATTTAAATCTCACATCAAACTCTTCCGCCAAAGCGCCAAATCACGTGAAAAATGCACCAATCGGGAACCGATCACGTGATGGCAATGCACCAATCGGGAAGCTCTCGTAGGATCCTACGGTGGGATGCGTTTTTATGCCTCCGGCATAGCCGATGCACAGTGCTTGCATCCATGTGGGTATCAGCTGCAATTTGACGTATTTATCAACCTCCCCTTCTCAGTCTGATCACCATACCCCTTGTAAAGTCGTCTATATGCTGGAAGTGTCTTCGTTGAGGACGGCGTGGCATTTCCTCCTATCACACGTATCCTTCGAGACAAAAACCAAATTTCTCCGATAATTAGTCTGGCAGAAAAACCAACATGAACATAGCCCACTTTTCAACTTCATTCTCTTATATCTTACTTCACGTGCGTCGGAGAGCTGCGCATTTCATATAATTTGCATAACTCAGTGACGTGCGTCTACGGTAAAATTTGCATGAATTTCTGACCACTCCTTCTTGGTGTTGCATTTTCAATGTCGAGCAGTGTAATTATACGATTTTAATTAGCGAAGATAACAATAAGTAGTCACAGTTAAAGCGATTAAGTCTAATAAATGATTAAATATGAAATCCATTGTTTCAAAACGTGGTTGCTATGAAACAGTAATAACAATGATAATGAGAAATTTGAATGAAGGCTTAACTAAATCAAACACGAAACTCATAAGCGGGCCACTTGCGTAGTATTTTTATCGCTAGCTACTTATAATATTTTGAAACATTCATTTGTTGAAAAGCCATCTACTTATATTAAAAACTGAGTATCTATGTCTGCTTCTTTCCCTTGAGCGAGCAGAACTTGCTGTAATTTTCCTCACCATTTTGAAGGCGCGAAGCATCTCAATAATTCGAATGATTTTTTTGATGCAGGAAAAAAGTAAAGCATGAAGCGCCTGTTAGCGAGCCGCATTGGCGGCGAGTATTTTTTTGGAACATTCGTTACTACTTTAAAGGCGCGAAGAGCCCGTGCAACGCCGGGCCATGCAGCTAGCTGCTTGGGCATTAGCGGGCCACGTACGTAGTATGTCTTAAAATATTATGAAAATTTAATTATATCAAATAATATCACATCAGAATAAGGTAAAAGATGGGTGGCGGGGGGACATTATGCATCAACATGCCGCAGGAAGCTAATCTAGCTGCCCTAGCAGCTAGTAACGTTATAAATGATGTCAGTTGCCATAAATGAGAAGGATCTTGCGTATAAAGCATATAGTTTATTAATAAGACAACCCTGCGAAATTAGATTTTTCGTAAAATACGATAGAAGTTTTTGCTCATCTTTATATTATTTGGTGTCGTGATTTCGAAAATGATCTCCATGTCAGAATTTTTCGAAAAATTCATCTTTATTTTGGCTGAACTCTTTTATCAAATGCCAAACGTTTTTATTTCATTTTTGAAAAAATATTTACTCCAGATAGACTTTTTTTGCTCCACGGATGAGTAAAATTTTGCATTTTTGACCATTTTTCTTTGAGACCAGTAAAAAGTCAGATTGCGGAAGAATCAATACGCATAGGTATCACCAAGAACATATTTTCTGTATATTTAAATGAAAAACACCCCTCTTTTACTAGAGAGATTGTTTTAGAGAATGCTTTTTTTTTCTGAAGGATTTCAGCAAAAAAAAAAAAAAAAACAATTTTACGAAAAAATCATGACGTGATAGAACTTGTTAATTTTTTTTCATGAAATCAGCTGCTAAAGGTACAAATAAAATTCAACTTTTACTTCTCTTGTAAGTTTTTCATTACAGGCCTGTGTACTTGACACATGTGTAATTTTTCATGTTATTCTCTACAGATTTGCCCGTATTCTTACGATGAATAATCAGAAAAAACTGGCAGCATGCACTTTGATATATTACATAGTGATAAGCATTTTAATCATTGGAAAAAATGGTAAGTCAAGATAAATTTTTGAATCTTTAGTTGTTATATTCATGAATACTTTTAAAAGAAAATGTGTGAAATGAATGTTGAAACCCTTTTTACTAACAAAGTTAGTTGAAAAAATTAAGATATAATA
Organism: Uloborus plumipes; assembly: GCA_038373865.1. Lineage (NCBI taxonomy): Eukaryota > Metazoa > Arthropoda > Arachnida > Araneae > Uloboridae > Uloborus > Uloborus plumipes. The sequence goes on from JAXGGA010001257.1 coordinate 120,299, forward strand.
ACTATTAAAACTATGAAAACTCGATAGAGACCAAACAATATTAGTTTTTGGCCGACTTTTAAAACACAACTAGTTATGTCCAACACAAAATAGCCATATTCTGCTTATGGGCAATTCCACGGTAACTTACGTTACATTTCGACCAATTTTTAGGCATTTAGACCCTCAGTACAGACAAATATTGTTATATAAACCTTGTATAAAAGTATTCTATGAAAATGACAGCCAAAAGCAAAATTAAAATGCAAAAATAATCGATGCATTAAATTTTTTTTAAATTTAGCAGTCAAAAATAGGGCAGTAACTTACTTTACACAAAAAGGGAATGACATAATATGAAAATTGGTTCTAAGGCAAATTTCTGCTCTGTTACAGCTGTTTTCTTGTTTGAAGTATAATTTACCAGTTCCTTATAATGCTTAGGAATTTATTTTTATAAATTAAAAAAAAATTTCAAAAATTGAGAATTGTGGGAATTTTTAACTGGGTAACTTACGTTACAGTAACTTACGTTACAAAATTTACTTACAAGCATTCTTTATTACAAAAATTAATGAATGAAAATTACGGTTTAGTTTAGATCAAATTATTGAAAATTAACAATTATGAATGAAATTTACAGAAATATAATACCAAATTCAATGACCAATCAAAAATATTACATAACAAAAGACTTTTAAATGCATACTAGTTGCTGTTATTAACAAGTTCAGGTAGTTCAATTTTTCGAATTACGTGTTCTTTATAATATCTTCCAGCAGCAGCCATTCCTTTTACTTTAAACTCGTTTTCTTCAATAACACAACTCAAGGATACGATGTATTTTCGTACTTCATCTCACACCATTCACCGGCTTTTATTTCTGTTTTTTCTTCTTATTCCTTGAAGTACTTAACTAAACGAAACCCCACAGTTTGTCCATTTCTAGTTCTTAAATGGTGATTGTCAATGTGCGCATCTTCAGAAAATAGTTTTGATAAATTTTGCTTTTTCTAACATATTTCAATACCATCAGGAGTTTTATTTATAAATCTGCAATATCCAAAAGACTTTTGTCATACCCCTTTTACAGCGCATCTTTTCTGCAGAGTTCAGTGGCATTTTAATGCAGAATAAAATGTATTTCACCTGTAATAGATAAAATATTTTATATTTGTTTCTTCCTAAACATATTTTAAAACTTTAAAGCATAACAGAAGTCATTTTTGAATAATTTATAGTAAATTACCTCCTAAATATTCTAAATGCAGTGATATTGTTTAGAATTAATATCCTAAAAGCCAAAAAGAAACATATAATTTATAATAGAGATGTATTGTAATCTTATTAACAAACAGACATTGTAAGATATATGATTAATTTAAATTTAGTAAATACGGTACATTTTCAAGAATTCTTGAATAAATTACTCCTACTAACCACATAGGTCTATTTCACAATTTACTTTCTTCATAAACACAAGTATTTAAGTTCTACTTAGGTAACTTACATTACCTGCATATGTCGTTAACTTATGCTACGCAATTTGATTGTAGCACAAAAAATTAAATAATATTTTCAAAAAAACTTTAACTATTTGCCTAATACACAGTTATAAGATAGAAAATGCAGCATTGTTAACATATTGCATTGCCCTTTATTTATGCACATCATGAGCTTTAACATGTTTTTGGTAAGTTGCATTATATAGAACGATGCATTTTTGAAGTTGACATAAATCACTTAAGTGAAAACATTCAAAATATTGAATGAAAGTGTAATAATCAATATTCTTCCTTTAAAACAGTTATCTAAAGAAAAATTGAAACTTACCAACGTTCAAAAGTTAATAATTTGCTTTACCAAAAGGTAAACATTCCATTTCCAACTTAATTGTGCTGCCAAAACTAAAAATACTACATTCTTGACAAAAATTAGTATAAATAATAAAATTCAAACATTTTTAAACTAAAAAATATGCAAAACAGATGCATTGCTGTAATTTGATTTTTCCAACGCTTTTCCACATACGCATGGAATTGCCCTTATCAAGCATGCATTGAAATTGCAATTCATAAATATACCTCTCCCAAAACATTAATCACAGCAATTGCACCTTTAATTTTCGTCTATACGTAAATTAGTTCTTTGTAGTTTTTTTTTTTTGTACTGCTGTAAAATAAAAAAATGACTTAACTGGTTTTGATTGTTAACCACTCATTTAGGAAAATCAAAAGAGTGAAAAAGCAATTCGTACCCAAAAAGTTCGACATTGGTACGATCAATAGGGTAAGTGCTCCAGTAGTCGGCCATTTAAGAGATCTTTTGTGGATCTTGGCTAACCTAGAACTTTCAGCTATGAATACAGAAACAAAAACAAGGTAAAACTTTAGAATGAACCTTTCTGATAGTGAATCACCTACTTGTTTCAGAAATTAAAAAAAAAAATAATGTTAATATCCAAGCTGTTGTCAACACTAGTAAATGCTCCAGTAGTCGGCCACAGAAATCCAGTGCTCGGCCACGTTGAATCCAGTAGTCGGCCACTTCATTTTCATTGATCTTATCTGATATAGGGGGTTGAATTTAAAAAAAAAAAAAACAAAGGGAAACTTACAACGAACCAGACCCGTCATTTGGGGGGTCAGGAGGGGGGTCAATTGCCCCCCCCCCGGTTTTGAGAAATCAGTTAATCAATATATAAATGGGCGTGGTGTTTGCTTTTCCGATAAAATTGCATTGTGTTTGCACCTTTGCCCCCGCCCCCTCTAAAAACGTGAAATGACGGGCCTGCAGCGATGAATTATACTTAATCTGGTCATATTTTTCGTGGTACCTCTGGTACTCAACTGTGTAGATGATAATGTTAGTGTACTTCTTGATACACTATGTGCTTTACTTATTTCTCTAACTATCAATCTACCATTATTAATTTTAGACAGTACAATTAGCACAGAATTCTCGGGACAGTAATGTTTTTATACTTTAGCTGCCTAAAAACAGTTTTATTTTAAAAACTCACACTAAAAAAGTATTTTTTTTCTGAGTCTAACGTCTAAAAATATGTCTATATCAAAAAGAAAGTAAAAAAAAAAAAAAAAAAAGCTTCTGAAGAAAAGAATTTCAGCAGCACTTACTAAAGATGCAAGAAGGGACAAAATAAGCGAAGTTTTTTAAATGCGCAAAATGTTTTTGCTTAGGGAGTGAAAAAACAGGAATAGTTTTGTAGTGAACAGCAGTTTTTAGTGATAATGACCAAAGAATCAACAAATGAAAAACTGCTTTACTGTTTATGTAAACATAAAGACGTAATAATAGAGTTGACACAATTCATGACCAATAATCACGTCGGCACTTAACTAGTTCACATTCCTTTGAACGGAATTTCAACATACGGAACATAAAACTAAAACTGTAGTTTCAGAAATGTGTGTGGATTGCTTCCAAAACTATGCAAGTAAAAATACATTCAAAAATGCGCTGAAAGGAATCTCTATCAAGGCTTCGTCTAGCACAGAATGTTCCACTGAAGCAAGATTATTTGTTTTAAACTAATTGAAGTAAGATGAAATAAGGAAGTAAATGGAACTCGGGATGTCATGAAAGTAATCTTACAGCTTTCGACATGAATATTAGTAAACGAAGAATAACCTTGAAAACAAGCCAAAATTTAGTTTGCAACAGTGTAACCATGTAGTTTTAAAATTAAGTCAGCACAATTCTAATCCTCTAGCGAAGAAAACTCAAGAAGTCAAACATTTGGGGAGAATCATTAGTGAAAATATACCAACATTTGAAACAATTTTCCTAAATAGAGCACAGGGGTCTTGAACCTTTGGTAAAGTAAAAAGTTAAGCATAATAGCAAAAGAAAGAATAACTACATGCTAGCCACTCATTAAATAACTTGAGTCCATGTAACTATTGAAGTTTTGCATCTTATCTCCTATAATTGGGGAATGTTTATTAACTGCCGAATAAGTATCAATAGAAGTCAAATCACTCGTTTCGTCAATTTCATGAGTTTAAGATAAAATTTGATAAGAAAAACTATTAAAACACCATTTGATAATAACTAGATGAGTATTAAAACTTATAATCTTTACTCAACGAATGCGTATTTAAGAATCTCTTTTTTAGAATTTTCAATTAAATTTACAACACTAGGAGCAATAAAATGTCGAAATGGTGGTCAAAAGAAGTTAAGACACTCAATTTAATTACTATTTTTCGAGAAAAATAAACTTTGGAAAATGTATTTTTACTCAAAATAGTTAAATTATCGCTGTATTTTAATAAGTTAATTTAGTTTTAATTTGATGAACCCATTTTAAGAATTAAAAGCTGCATTAAGCATGTGGCCGACTACTGGATAAATCATCCAAACTGATTAGAACCAGTGGTCGGCCTACCATGGCCGACTATTGGAAATGCAGAAGAATTCTGTACCCAGTAGTCGGCCACCCCTTTAAAAAACAATCGAGTCTAACCAGGAATTCGCTCTTTCATTGAAACATTATGTTAGACATTCCATTAAGATAAAAATCACTCAAATTTACAGTAGAATTAAATTAATAAGTGTTATTGGCCATTTTAAGAAGACGTGTCCTCTTAGCTGAAAAATAAGCAGAATCGCAATCTTTGATGACGGGCACACCATTCAAAATGAAATGACTCATTACTAATTCAAAAAAAGTACCCAAAACTTAACTGCCACTGGTTGATGATTGAGGATAGGTACATGAATGTGTGAATGCACCATATCTGATTTTGAATTAAAAATGTACTATTTATGAGGAGTTTTATGTCATTGTGGCCGACTACTGGAGACTGGCCGACTACTGGAGCACTTACCCTATTCAATGAAATATGAAGTGCAGCGTTGTGTGACTTTCATCACTTTACACTCGCAGTTAAACAACACCTTTTAGGTGAAATATATAAAATTTAATAACTGCCTAAAATTATGTCTACGTAGTGTGCTTTTTGTATGATATTTTGTTGTGAGTTTTCATGTATAATAATAGTAGTTGCATTTATTTCCCAATACTTCGACAACTTTCCATGTTTCTTTAAGTTCAATATATGTTCCAATTGCATTTTCTGCAAGGTCCTTTCACATTTTGAACTCTTATATCTCATTGAGGTTTGGTCGTAAATCTTACGAATTTCTTACGTTGGATTTTTTTTTTAATAGAGAATGCTTCCGTAAATTTAAGTCAAGTCCCTAGACAGTAAGGTATAAAGTCTTTTTTTTTTTTTTTTTCACTATTTTTCTTTCCCACTTTAAACTTTCAATATCTGAACTCATTACCAGCCTCATTTTACCATTTTGCTAATTAGCAGTAACAGGGACGCGATATATATGTCAAAGGGCATATGCAATGATACACGTTTTAATTCTTCTAAATCAGAAGGTAACACCGATATCGAAATATTACCGGCAGAGTTCCAAAATTTCCGATGAATTCATTTATAGCTGCTCATATATTTAACTTTTTTTTTCAACATATTTGATGGCCTCCCTTCCTTGGTCACAAAGTGCTACACTTCGCCTTAGCATCCAAAATTTGAGGTGTCATATTCCTTGTTACCCTCTTGCTCTCTTCGATACAAACTCACAACATCATGAGTTCCCTTCCTGTCAAAACCTTAGAGCAGAGAAACAAACATCATTTGTGGACGGTGACCCCTTTTCCCACTTTTTTCTCTGTGAGGTTTCAAGTAGCGGCAGTTATTTTTTTTAATGCTTCGGCTATCTAAAGCTAAGCAGAAAATAATGTGCAGAATGAAATTAATGAATCAATCATCCACTCTTTATGGGGGGCGAGGACTCTTTTGAACTGTCCTGATTCACTACCGGACCCTGCATATTCATGTATCAATGCAAACCTACACTGCTGGCCACCGTAAATGCAATACTTGGAAGGACAGACGAGGTATGTGGCAGGCGGTGATCTCCAACAATGGTGGCTATTCTGGCTACTGATTTTGGCAGGAACGACACTTCACAGAAGTCTATAAATTTAATCATTAAACATACTTAGTCAACATGTTTTCTACGAACTAAATTTTGTTGGGATATCTCTTGTCTTTCTTGGTGTTACAATTTGGGTGACAAACAGTGTATGATTAATTGCATGAATATCTCCCCAAATGCACGTGATGTAAAAAACGCTTAAATCAAGTTAAAGATATATATTTATATTTCTTAATTCCAGCATCTTCCATCCAAATACGTCCCGAATCCTGTACCAACGCAATGGGGGACAAAGGAACTTGCATGTTCGTCTGGCAATGCATAAAGCAAGACGGCACTCAACTAGGACCTTGTGTAGACCGCTTTCTTGTGGGCACCTGTTGTCAACTTCCAAAGGAGGAAGAGAACATGGTGCCTGGATCTTCGGACAATTCCTCCACATCTAAACCCTACTTTCCAACCAAGGGGGATGTCTACAACAAATCGAAACCGACGACTGTGACGAGCACTCCTTCCGAGGCGACGACTGCGCAGCTGACGATAGGAACCAGCTCGCTTGTGATAGCACCCGTGACGTTGCCACCAGTGGCTAAACCAATGTCATCATCTCTCATCAGTCAAGCTGCAACACCTCAGATTGTGGTGGCAACGACGAAAAAGCCGAATACAGACGATTACACAGGTGATACATAATATTTTGTAATCTATAGTGGGAGCTGAATTGCAGCAGTCGCAGATCTAAAATCCAATGTACAACTTAAAATCAGAAGGGTCATCCCACGAAAACGCCACCATTTTGTCCCCCACGTAACACTGATACATTTCATTTTTCATTAAAAAGTAGTAATTTTAAAAGGCAATGAACGAAGTTGTTTGCCTAAAGGGCTTTTCACTTTATCATCTAAGGAGCTATTCACGACCGTTCCATCCGAACGAAATGGTTTTGCGGACGTGACGCCGCACGGAGGTGAAAAATTTCGAACATTCGCACTAGCTCCGTCCGAAAGTCACGTGACGGCATTCCCCCGTTAATTATAAAGAGCGAGCACCTGGCGAGAGCCAATGAAGTCGCTAACAAAAAATCGGACGGCTGAGGGCGCCGATGACATCCAGCATTCTAGAACGATGACGGAAGCCGAGGATTCGGCCTGCTATCCTGGCAACGGATTCTGAAAACCAGTTTCTCTGCGAAAATTGCGGTTCAAAACCACCGCAACGGAACAGTCGTAATGTGAATAGCACTTGAGAAATCGCACACCGGTTTGTGGTATCTTTACCGACAAAACGTCGTTCATTTCCCTTTAAAATCACTACTTTTTAATGAAATATATGAGCGTCACGAGCGGGATAAGATAGCGACTTCTTTGTGGAATTTCAACTAATATATTCTTTACTTCATTTGTGCGTTGCATCCGAAAAAATCATTATCTGGATATTTGTGCATCCATAAGCTCACATTTTTTTATTTTTTTTTTTGCATTGAGAAAGGCGTTCCTTGTGACGCCGAAACACGTGTCTGCAGTATCCCTGCGTATTTGTACTTTTTTAATATTGTATTAGTCCTTTGCATTTATGCACAAAGGAATTTATATATTTCAATTTGCTTACTGTTTACCCAGATTAACTACTCATTTCTCTTTTTGATCCTTTGTTGTAGAATGTGGAATTCAGACTCCCTATCCGAAAAGTAAGGTTGTGGGAGGAACGCATTCAGCGTTTGGAGAGTGGCCTTGGCAAGTATGTTAGCTTAAGAATAATTGTATACATTATATAAGTATTTTATATTAAACAATAAGATAATTTTCAGTTTCTATGACAAGCTTAAGCGACTAAAACGTGATCCTCGAATGTTGCCATTTTCTTAAATACAGTAGAAAAATACAGTAGAAAAGTCCGGCTGAAGTAATCATATGCTTTACCTTAGACGAGCTCATTTATATTTGCGTTGAAAGTGGAGAAATTCTTAGATTGGTATAACGGCGAAATAACCTTTTATTTGCAACGCAAGCGTGTCTTTTGTATTTCAAAAAATGGAATCGTTTTGAACTTGACCAATTGGTGTTTGTGTCAAACCATATCATCTGGTGAAGTTGATTTTCCATGTCATATTATTATTATTAATATAATGTTGCAATAATAATATAATTATACTTTAAATAATTAGTACTAATACTTATTAATATAATTACTTCAAAAATCAGTGTCAAAGAAATCAGTAGCACAAATAGCATTTACTCGGAGAGGGTGTGGTACAGTTTTTAATATAAATACTATGTGTGTATATGTATAGTATATGTATTAGGATTGGAAATTTGCTTTAAAAAACTGAGAGGCCCAAAGACATTCTTAGTGGTTCTAATTTTTCCAAAGCCAAACTAACTCCAGTTTCAATTTCAATCTGAGTGCTATTCGTAATAACGCACAAAACTCATATTCATAATAATGACTATAAAAATGTATTCGTGTTAATAAAATTTAAAACATAGAAAAATGTGTACAGAATGTGCATGTGCTAAGCGTGAACCATTAAGAAAGATAGTAAAATGTTTCGGTTTGTGTGCAATTATTCCGTAAATATCAATAAAACATATTTATAATACTTAAAAAGTAAAATTTCGGCCGTAACTCTTGTTACAAGAACAATGGTTGCCTGACTCCACATCATCAGAAAACCGACCGAAACCGGAGGTAGAAACTAAAAATTCGGGTACTTTTAATTTGAAGGAAATGGAAAGTGCCCGGATTTTCTTTTTCTGACTTCGGTTTCAGTTGGTTTTCTGCTGATGTGGAACCAGGCCCTGACTCTTAAATGGCTCTTTAACTGTAACTTTTTCTGATAAATGCATTAGAATTTCAAAAAAGTTTCGAAACAGGCCATTCATGCTATTCTTTTTTAAGGAGTCGGAGGGTATAATGTGCTTGTGGAAAAACAACAAAAACCCTGTCCACGTATTGCACACTGAAAATGATAGGGACACTTTTTTTTTTTTGGTCTATGCGAAATTTAATGGCAATGCAATTTATAAAGCGCCTTTTTTATTCTCAGTGTTTGATATATTTAAATGCATTAGTTTGTTTGCCGCTAGAAATGACCTCTTCTAACCAATGTGAGGGCCGCTCACGACATAGGGCCGCAAATCAGAAACTAAATTGGTTCAATGAAAAATATTTTGCGTTATTCTGTTCATCTTTAATGGGTTTCTAAAATTACATTTAAACTGCTCCCAAAATCTTAGAATCCGCCTCTGCTTCCATCTAAATGAGGGGCCGATCTTGAAAAAAAGGAAAGCTAAATAAACAAAGCGAGATCGAAAATTTTTGTCAGGTAAAATCCTAGCAGTTCCCGTTCCCAACAGATGGCGCCATCAGCAATTTTTCAAAGGATATTTTCGAATGCGTTGTTCGTCAAAATATCCTAACAATATCGCTTCCGGAAAAATAACACAAATTGCTTGACCCACAAAGTTGGTTTGATATTTTCCAACATAAATAAATTTACTAATGTATTTTCATTCAAAGGAAAATAAAAACTCATTTATTTTGTTCTGAGGAAAAATTCCATAAACAGAAAATCACTCTCCACAACCTTTGCAAATATGTTTCTCATGTGAACTTAAATTATTCAAAAATGTTGCATCAACATTCCTCAAATTAAATTTTTAGCAGTGAATGATGCATACTTAATACTAATACAAAGTAATACTATTTTAATCTAATTATACAAAGAATCAAAATACATCATTTTAAAATTTGTTTCAATGTTTTTATATAATAGCGTATTAGGAATGAGCTCAATTATTACAGGGTCATTCCATATAAAATCAACAAATTTTCAGAAATTTTCGTGCCGCACCATTTTTGATTTTGATCATACTTGGTAGGTAATATGCACCAATATTCTGTACCTCCAAACTGTTTTATTTTTTTCTCGAAAAAAATTTATTCTCGAGATATAGCCATTTTTTTTGCTTCGCCGATGAGTAAAATTCGGCATTTTTGATCTTTTTTCTAAGAGCTCTGGAAAAATTTTTTAAAATGGTAGAAAGACCAAACATGGCTTATTTTAAAGTTAAAAGAATAAACTTTGATTTGTGTATTAAAAAAAAATGGTTTAAGTTAAGTCTAAACATGAATTTTCCCGGGTCAATTCGCGATTCAAAAAGTGCCGTTTTCGTCATTTCAAGCATGAAAAAGTATATGGAGGACTGACAGTAGGGGTCTAATTTTTTTTATCTTGCACCCAGTTGTAGATACTAGAAGCACAGAAAAAAAAAACAATATTATACCAGTAGTCCTTCATTATGAAAAAAAAATTATTAAACTTGAGAAAAAATGAAAATTGACCTTTTTCACTCCCCAAAAACGGCCTGTGGAGCAGGTAGCAAAAATTTACAAATGCATGGAGTAAGAAGGTGTTACATTGCCCTTTCAAATGAAACAAAAACTGTCTTGTTATTCCAAGGCATTAAAGAGATATAAGCTTTCAAACTATGAGAAAAAATGAAAAATATCCTTTTTCACTCCCCAAAAACGGCCTGTTGAACAGTAGTAGGAATTTGCAAATACAATGGAGCAAAAAAGGTATTACATTGAACTTTAAAAGGAGACAAAAACTGTCTTGTTATTCCAAGGCATAAAAGAGATCGCCCGAATGCTAGTGTAACGCTCGCCCTCTAAAAATCGGGGCCCTCTAAAAATCGAAAATTTATGCAAAAAACATTTTTTTGGCATAAGTTAAAGCATTTATGAACATAGTCTTTTTATGCAAGAACTACAAGAGTAAAAATATGTATGTATCATTAAATATGTAATTAAAAATATATTTTAAAATGTCTGTAATTTATTTGTGTCGTAGAAACATCTCAAAAATTTTTTTAGTGTCTCTGTTATCAGAGTTTTCTTTTAATTTGTAATGGATATACAACTAAATATTATGAAGATAAATTCTAACGAATAATCAATTAGCAAAAATCCCTTTCAGTTGTAGCTGTTTTGAAAAGGATGCAGAAATAACGTTTTTTTTTTGTAAAAAAATTTGTAATTTCATTTAATTGTAAATGTAAAACTAGAAACTTCTTAGCGTCATGCATTTAAATTTTAATTGATGTGTGGACATTCGGATCACTGGTTTTAAGTACAACTTTTCCCGATGTGTCAACATTAGAAATAAATTACAAATATTTTACAATATATTTTGAATTATATAGTTGATGATACATATTTTTAGAGTTCTAGCATGAAAAGACTTCATGTTCATAATTGCTTAAACTTATGCCAAAAAAGTCTTGCATGAATTTTGAATTTTTAGAGGGCCTTATCTCTTTGATTCCTGGGAATAACAAGACAGTTTTTGTTTCGTTTTAAAGGGCAATGTAACACCTTCTTCCTCCATGCATTTGCAAATTTTTATTAAGAGTTCCACAGGCTAGTTTTGGGTAGTGAAAAGGGTTGTTTTTCATTTTTCTCAAGTTTAAGGTATTTTTTCATAATAATCATCTTACTTAGAAGACTTGTATCTCTTTAATGCCTTGGAATAACTAGACATTTTTTGTTTCATTTGAAAGGTAAACGTAACACCTTCTTATTCCATGCATTTGTAAATTTTTACTACCTGTTCCACAGGCCGTTTTTGGGGAGTGAAAAAGGCCAATTTTCATTTTTTCTCAAGTTTAATCAATTTTTTTCCTAATGAAGGACTACTGGTATAATATTGTTTTTTTTCTGTGCTTCTAGTATCTACAACTGGGTGCAAGATAAAAAAATTAGACCCCCCATAGTCAGTACTCCATATACTTTTTCATGCTTGAAATGACGAAAACGGCATTTTTTGAACCGCGAATTGACCCGGGAAAATTCATGTTTAGGCTTAACTTAAACTGTTTTTTTTTTTTTTTTTTTTGTACACAAATCAAAGTTTATTCTTTTAACTTTAAAATAAGCCATGTTTGGTCTTTCTACCATTTTAAATAAATTTTCCAGAGCTCTTAGAAAAAAGATCAAAAATGCCGAATTTTACTCATCGGCGGAGCAAAAAAATGGCTATATCTCGAGAATAAAATTTTTTCGAAAAAAAAAAAAAAAACAGTTTGGAGGTACAGAATATTGGTGCATATTACCTGCCAAATTTGATCAAAATCAAAAATGGTGCGGCACGGCCCATTTGTTGATTTTATATGGAATGACCCTACAGGTAAACAGGTGGAATTTTGAATCTACTGTGTATCAACACTATTTGTTCTCACCA